>BQNB010010303.1:16966-53082 GCA_026074375.1 Tanacetum coccineum
GATTTTTTAGAAAATAGACTCTCTGAACTTATCAAAACTCATAAGATTCATAAAAAAATTCGTTGCCAATCATGAGATATCATCTGAGCAACACGACCCAAAATTCTGCTCAAACTGAAATCATGATTTAACGCAAATTAACCCTAACCGATTACACCATCATGCTTCTAATTAAACCCTAATCAATCCTAATTAGTTTAATTACATTAATTTACAGAAAACATGAAACCCTAATTAATAAAACCTAATTTAACTCTAATCCATCATAATTAAGTTACTAGAATTGAAAGATTATAATTAGGATTGAACATAAACTAGAAAACTTACCTTGAAAAGATCCCTAAAATTTTTCTCTTCTTTCTCCTCTTTTGGAACCGGTCGAACTAAAAAGGGTGTGGGTTTGGGATTTATTTTTTGTATTTATAGGCTCCTAATATTTACTAGATAATTCCTAATTAGTATTAGATATCAATTAGGATTCCTTTTTATTTTTATTTTTATTTTTATTTACCAAAATTCGGATTTACTATTCATGCCCAAAAAAAATATTTTTTTTTCTTTTCTTTTATTAATTAATTAATTATCTTTATACCTTAAGTTTTATAAAAACCTAAGCTAATTTGTTAAGCCGTTTTGCTTGAAAACTACTTTCTAAAAATAACTTTTCATTTCCAAATTCACTTTCTATATATGGAAAGTTTACCAAAAACTCTCATATTTTAACAAACTCATTTCTTTCACAAATGACACGCTTCTCATTTTAATTTATCACCTAGACAACCACTTATTAACCCAAAACAATTCTCTCAAAATACTAAATCAATTCCATTATCACAATAAGTGATTAAAATAAAATTTCTCCATCAAATAACTCATTTTTCTTAACTTAACCTCTAAAACCTAAACTTATCTTAAATTACCAACACAAAAATACGTATACGTATAAATACTTACACATTAATCACAAAATGCTAAAATCTCAATAATCATTTCCTTGTCACTCAAAAGTGAACGAAATGAACTCAACCAATTTCACCACCATTCCAATCTCATTGAGATGATCACACTCAATAGATTGATTATCAATACCTCACATATCCCACATAAACTCATATAAACACACAAAATCACATAGAAACATACATACCCATAAATCATACTTGTAGAACATATATTTAGGTCAACACTATGGTTTGACCAACATGCTCAAGCCATGGTTGTTACATTAACCTCTCGTTTAAATCCTTTTCCACTCTCATCTTTAGAGTGATGATCCATTAGAACAACCCGTAGAGCCAATCCTTTAGGAATTTACACTAATTATTTGTTTCGTTACACCCTTACACCTTAACCTACCCTATTAGATTAAGTTTAATTTATAGTTGCTTGTTGCTTAAAGTGTAAAGTTTGTATTTCCCGAGTCTTGTGTCATTTTCTATCTTTGGTGCGGTTGGAAATTTGTATATTGCAAATGGGAATGTATATTAGTAGTCAAAACTCATGTGATTTTACTGCCATCGCAATTATTAATGAACCGAAGAACAAATGAACTATCGAAGAAATTATTCAGAATTATTATAATCGTGAAGAAGGTGAAACTACATCAAGATTTGAAGTATAGTTGGTAAAAAAAATCAAAAAAATGGAAAAAAAGAGAAAGATAAGTTTAAAGATAATCGTTTCGCAAAGAGCAATACCGAAGGAATTACACGAAGGATCGATTATTCGTTGATACGTCTAAAAAATTAACGATGTAAAGTATTGTACAAAGTGGTTGATATAGCTACTTACCTTGTAGAGTATGTAAAGTTTTGGGATGATTGGGAAGTTGATCGTTACGGGAACGCCAACTTAGGTTGTTGTTTTTTTATCTATGATCAAGATGTTGTAAATAGTTGTGTCTTTATCATGGTAACGGTCGGGGAAAAAGTGTCTAGCAACTTGTATCTTAAGTCTTAATCTATTTGTTTCTTGATTTTTATTTAACAACAATTTACTTCCCTCTCAACTGATGATTAGCCGCTGGTTTTACGCGAATGAGGACTTGTTCGAGCGTGCATGTCTATTCCGTCGTTACGGCCTTGTATGCATGCTTAGCTGCCTTGTTGATTTACGACTTTTGGTGAAAGTTAGAAGGTTCCAACCCTATATCATTCTTCATCCTAACCGTTGGTTAAATTCGAATGGGGATGTGATCGAACACACATGTCTATTCCGTCGTTAAGGCCATGTATATGTGCTTCAGCTGCCTTGTTGGAGTGGTACTTCTGGTGAAAGACTGTAGAATGATCAACCGTACGCCTTTCCATACAAAAACCCATATTTACCTTTATAAACTTGTTACTCCTTGGCTTTAGTGGTGGAGATGTGTATCATTTCCAAGCTTATGATAGAATACTCGTCACGACCAAGCAGTTGAGCGAATTAGTTACATGTTACCACATAGATTAGTTGAGTGATTTGAGTGTTTTTATCTTCCTATTTCATGAGGTGTTTGGTTGTGTACTTGTAATAGATCGAATAAGTGCTTTAACGAAAAATATCCTTAGGGATACACTTTTAGATACTTTTAAAGGCTACTTGAGGACAAGTAGGATTTAAGTGGGGGGATATTTGATGACATCAAATAACGTCTATTTTATAGCATCATTTATCCCATGTTATTAACCCATTTTGTATAGTTATTGCAAAGAATTGTTACTTAATCGTTTATATTTGAGAATTGCAGTAATTATGGAGTAATTGGTGAAAGATAGCAAAAGGCGCGCATTCTGGAGCTTAAATGAAGATATTTTGAAGATTACTATTCTGAAGATCAATACACCGTATCCATTAAGGAAGATACGGCGTATCCGTGCCTGCACTCACCAAAGACCACACAAGAATAAAGATTAATACGTCGTATCCAAAGAAACTTACTACGCCGTATTCAAAATATGGAATTAATATAATATTCTGGAAGATATCAAACGTGGTCCCTACTCCAAGAAATCCCCAATACGCCGTATCCAACACTTGGATACGCCGTATCTAACTGACTTCCAAACCTTATAAATAGAACACTCAAAAATAAGTTTTAATTGTGCTAAATCATATTCTCGATACCTAAACAACAAAAGTCGATTTTTAGAGGAGAAAAATAGCAGAAGAGGTCGAGCAAAGTAATCAATTCCATAGAAGACAATGTGTAATTCCATATACTTTAGTAATCGTTTAGTTTTTGGTATCATTCGTTAACTCGGTTAGTTTACCTTGGCTAAATAATTGCTCTTGTATTTATTATTACGTTTGAAGGCTAATACCCTCGGGGATTAGCCATTATAATGGAGATCTGAATGTTTGGTATTTGTTTACCTCGATTTCTTGATTTATCGTTGAGTGCTTGTTTATGTTTATCAATTTATACTTGTTTACGCGCTTTTGTATGCGACCTATCATTCAACTGGATCTAGTGAAGCGGACCAAGTAGATCTAGAGTCTAGGATAGCTCTCTATATAGTAATTTATACATCTAGAATCATAGTTACACAAATATTGTCCTTCTAAGTCTGTGTCTAGGATACACTTCAGGCTTAACTAGTTAATTGGATATTGCCAATGGTTTATTGATTGTGTTGACTAGCAGGTGACCTAGATAATTCAACAACGTTCTGATTCCATTGGATAGTTGGGCAAGTGGACTACTAGTGTATAAATTTCCATTAAGCGGTAAGTGGGTAAAGTCTCTATGAGCTAGGGTTTAACAAGATCACCATTGCTTTAATCCCTAAGTTAGATTATAATCAACAAATAGGATGCTTTATGCGGATGCTTTATTTGTGACATAATTAATGTGTCTAAGTCTTAGGATGATGTAACGCCTAAGTCTAAGAATGATATGCCACCTCGAGAGAAGAAATAATCGTACTAAATAAACAAACCAACATTTTAATCGGATTAATAATGGTTAATACAGTTTTCTTGTATAAGGTTCGACCGATCTTTTATCTTTTGTTAATTAGCTTGCGTGGGTAAAAGTGCCTTGAATTGATTGTAGTCACCAACCAAACCGTGCCAGTCTCTCAGGCTGAAAACCCTCCTTTTCCCGTTAGAATTAGGATTTAGACTAACATAGGTTTTTACATAGGTTTAGAATAGATTTGAATTAACATAGATTAGATAACCAAGATAATAATTAAATTGATAGATTTAACCTCGCTTCAAGTGTTCGACACCCTACTTACCATGAAAATACTACCGATCGGGCACACTGCCCGTTAAAGTGTTGTTTTTGGTTTAGTCGGCAAAATATAAATTTAAAACTTAAATCATCTTAAATATACCATACAACGACCAAAACATCAAGTTTTTGGCACCGCTGCCGGGGAGTGTCAAATTAAACTTGATTTTTATTTGATATTTTGGTTTTTAACATTATATTAGATCTAACCCTTAGGATTAGTTTGATTTAGATAGTTATATTCTTGTATATTCTGTAAATTTGTATATTTTCTTTAATTGTTTGCTTGTATAAATTTGTAGTGGTTATTTGTTTGCGTTTTTATTGTTTTCTTTAAATACACTATTCTTGTCGTCAATTTGAATACGGCGTATCCACTTCCATCAGTTACGGTGTATCCATTTTTATGTCCATTACAAAGTATTAACACTCAAAACAGATTATTAAAGTGTATCCAGTTCCATTGGTAGACATATCAATTTCTGGAAATAAAAAAGCTAATTCTATGTTTTTGTGATTGATTTTCGGATAGCCAATTTTTTTTCTACTTCTTTTTAGAGCCAAATCCTATGATTGTTTAATCCTTAGTTTAGGTAGTCATTTACAAGGAGTTCTCTCGAATCGAACTATTTACACCTTACAATGAACTTGAACGAGGAATTCGATCATTAAGGGAGACTCTCAAGACCCTAAGTCTTGATGAATTGAGATGCCAGGATTTCAAGTACTTTGACCAAGATACTCGGAAGAAGAAGAAGAGGAAGAAAAATGAAGGAAACAATTGGGAGCAATACATGAGGAAAGAAGTAATCCGAACTAACTACGGATCGGGAGAGAGTAGGCTAGGCCTAAAAATGATAACAAAGATAATTTGATTGAAGGCCAATTTCTTAAAGGAGCTTAGGAAATATCATTTTAAAGGTTCGAGACAATGAGGATGCAAAATTAACACATTGAGGAAATTTTAAAGTTCTCGAAATTTGATTGTACTTAATTCCATGTTCATAACATCACCGTTGGATCAACTATGTTTTGAGTCTTCCATTTTTCCTTAATTGGGAGGCCGCAAGTAGTTGGCTTAGAAATGAACCAACTAGTTCAATCAACTTGGGAAGATCTTTAAAACTATGTTTTTGAACCCATATTATTACCACTTGTCGAAAAAAACAACTAAGAAAATGGCAGAAATCAACAACTTTCAGCAAGAGCCAGATGAAACCCTTTATCAAGCATGGGAGCGCTTTAAAGAACTCTTGATGAAGTGTCCTCAACAATATTTAACTGAGATGTAGGAAGTAATTTTGTTCTACAATGGATTAAATACTCCAACACGACAAATTCTTGACTCAAGAGGTGTCATTCCAACCATGACTGCTGAAGATGCTAAGCAGGCCATCCAAGAAATGGCAGAATACTCTCAAAAATGGTACAATGGAACATCTAGAGGAAGAAGTATTGAGACTTCTGACGGATTAGCTGCTATACAAGCACAACTGAACAATCTAGGAAGGGAGATCAAGAAGGTGAATGAAAAAGTTTATGCAGCTTAAGTTGGATGCGAACAATGCAAAGGACCCCATTACACCAAAGATTGCCCACAAAAAGATGAAGGGAAAACCCTAGACGAAGCTTGATACACGCAATTTGGTAGACCTTTTCAATGAGGGGGATATAGAGCAACAGCCCCAGGGTATTATCAAAGGAACAACAACAATCCTTTATACCAAGAACGAAGGTAATCTATGGAGGATACCCTGAGCAAATTCATGAGTAAATCAGCAAAGAGACACGAAGAAAACTCTAACTTTATCAAAGAAATCAGAGCTTCAACAGATGTTGCAATAAGGAACCAAGGAGCATCAATTAAAACATTAGAAATACAAATCAGGTAAATGAGTAAGGTACTACAGGAATGAGGATTTAGAAGCCTACCAAACTCAACTGAAACGAACCCGAGAGACCAAGTCAAGTCGATTTCAACCACCATTAAAGTTGATTCACACTCGATACACCGTATTGGATCTACCCAATACGCCGTATCCACTCGACAGAAAAGAATGTTGTACAAGTCAAGACAAATGACGGTTCCCTTTCCAAGTCGTTTAGATAATCATTACTGTAAAGAAGAAGAGGGGAACTATGGACCAGAATTCGCGGAAGCTTATGGAGCTTCACATATCAATAACGTCATACCCCGAAAGGAGAAAGACCCAAGGAGTTTCACTTTACCTTCCTTTATTAATGATGTTTGTTTTGACAATGCCCTTGTTTACATAGGAGCTAGCTTTAGTGTTATGCCTCTCTCGACTTACCTAAACTTGAGATTAGGCGAATTAGCTCACACTAGGTTGATGGTGGAACTGGCAGATAGGACTGTAAAATATCCAAAAGGAATAGCTGAAAACGTACTAGTAGAAATTGGCAAATTTACTTTCCTAGTAGACTTTATAATTCTTGATATGCTTGAGGATATCAAAGTGCCCTTGATCCTTGGAAGACCATTTTTTTCTACCACCCGTGCTAAGATTGATGTTTACAAAAGAAAGATTACTTTAAGAGTTAGGGAAGAAAAGATTGTTTTCACAAGTGTTAAAACTGCTAGTAGTTTAATTAAGAGGGTCTACATGCTAAGTTTGAGAGAAAGAATGTAGCTTGATTTAGAAGCTAGACTAATGGGAGAGACTTTGGTGTTGAATAGATCATTAGACCCTTTCTTGGAAGATTACATTGAACTAAATTATCTAAATGAACCATTTGAGCTTAGGAGAAATCAAGGAGATGATTTGATGCCCACCATTGAGAAAGGTAAGGTAATTGAGGAATTTAGAACTAGGGATGAAGATCTAGATACTCGAATAGATGATTACCCTAGTTATTGCGACAATGATAAGAAGATCCATTTAGATTATGCTCACAATTTAAAGTTTTCATGCATGATAGGGATTGAATTTACTCACGCTAACTTTTTCCTTTTATTGTACGTCAATATGATGTCAAGAAAATTTCATAATTCAATAATGAAAAATAAGATGATGTATAAAGGTGATAATGTTATAAGAGCCTTAATGAATGTGCCTATCTTTGTTGGAACCTTTTCTGTTATGACTGATTTTGTAGTTTTGGAGGATATGGATACTTATCATGATGAACGAATGGGTGATGTTATTTTTAGCGAACTGTTCTTAAGAGACGTTGGAATTAAAACAAAATGGTTCGAAGGGATAATTACCCTTTACAATGGTGATGATGAAGTAACTTACCAAATGGTGCGATCACATAAAAGGTTTAAACACCGCACTAATGAGCAATGCAACAAGATCCCACCATTACTGAAGGTAAGTGAGAAAGATGAGACAAATGGGATCTCGCATGCATACCAAAAGCTTATGAGGTTCTACAAAGGAGTTTTGAATCTAGGACCCGATTACATTCGAGATGTGAAGATGGAAGAATGGCTCACATGTGGGCGCATTAACGTGCATGAGCTGGAGTGAAGAGGAAGCTGAAGAAAAGTGTAACTTAAATACTTCACTGTAAACAAAAGTGCTTCTCGGGAGAAAACCCGGATTGTTATTTAATGTTATCGAGTCTGTCTTCCTAGACATCAATACTGTGTGATTTTACTGCCATCATAATTATTGATGAAACCGAATAACGAAGGAACTATCAAAGAAATTATCCGGAATTATTATGATCGTGCAGATGGTGAAACGACACTAAGATTTAAAGTATAGTTGGTAAAAAAAAGCGAAAGAATGGAAAATAAGATAAAGAGAAGTTTGAAGATAATCCTTTCGCAAAGAGCATTACCGAAGGAATTACACGAAGGATAGATTATCGTTGATACGTCTAAAAAAATCAACTATGTAAAGTATTGTACAAAGTGGAAAATATCGCCACTTACCTTGTAGAGTATGTAAAGTTTTAGGATGATTAGGAAGTTGACCGTTACGGGAACGCCAACTTATGTTGTTGTTTTTGATCTATGATCAAGACGTTGTAAATAGTTGTGTCCTTATCATGGTAACTGTCGGGAAAAAAGTGTCTAGCAACTTGTATCTTAAGTCTTAATCTATTTGTTTCTTGATTTTTATTTAACAACAATTTACTTCCCTCTCACCTGATGATTAGCCGCTAGTTTTACGCGAATGAGGAATTGTTCGAGCGTGCATGTCTATTCCGTCGTTACGACCATGTATGCATGTCTTGGCTGCCTTGTTGGTTTACGACTTTTGGTGAAAGTTAGAAGGTTCCTACCCTATATCATTCTTCATCCTAACGGTTGGTTAAATTCGAATGGGGATGTGATCGAACACACATGTCTATTCCGTCGTTACGGCCATGTATGTGTGCTTCAGCTGCCTTGTTGGAGTGGTACTTCCGGTGAAAGATTGTAGAATGATCAACCGTACGCCTTTCCATACGAAAACCCATATTTACCTTTATAAACTTGTTACTCCTTGGGTTTAGTGGTGGATATGTATATCCTTGCCAAGCTTATGATAGAATACTCGTCACGACCTAGCAGTTGATCAAATTAGTTACATGTTACCACATAGATTAGTTGAGTGATTTGAGTGTTATCATCTTCCTATTTTGTGAGGTGTTTGGTTGTGTACTTGTAATAGATCGAATAAGTGCTTTAACGGAAAATATCCTTAGGGATACATTTTTATATACTTTTAAAGGCTACTTGAGGACATGTAGGATTCAAGTGGGGGGATATTTGATTACATCAAATAACGTTTATTTTATTGAAAAGAATTGTTACTTAATCATTTATATTTGAGAATTGCGGTAATTATGGAGTAATTGGTGAAAGATAGAAAAAGGCGCGCATTCTGGACCTTAAATGAAGATATTTTGAAGATTACTATTCTGAAGACCAATATGCCATATCCATTAAGGAAGATATGGTGTATCCGTGCCTGCACTCACCAAAGACCACACAAGAATAAAGATCAATATGCCGTATCCAGAGAGACTCAATACGCCGTATTCAAAATAAGGAATTAGTATAATATTCTGGAAGATATCAAACGTGGTCCCTACTCCAAGAAATCTCCAATATGCCGTATCTAACACTTGGATACGACGTATCCAACCGAATTCTAAACCTTATAAATTGAAAACTCAAAACCGAGTTTTAAGTATGCTAAATCATATTCTCGATACCTAAACCACAAAAGTCGATTTTCAGAGAAGAAAAAGAGCAGAAGAGGTCGAGCAAAATTATCAATTCCATAGAAGACAACATGTAATTCCATATACTTTAGTAATCGTTTAGTTTTTGGTATCATTCATTAACTCGGTTAGTTTACCTTGGCTAAATAATTGCTCTTGTATTTATTATGACGTTTGAAGGCTAATACCTTCTGGTATTAGCCATTATTATGCAGATTAGAAAGTTTGGTATTTGTTTATCTTGATTTCTTGATTTATCGTTGAGTGCTTGTTTATGTTTATTAATTTATACTTGTTTACGCGCTTTTGTATGCGACCTATCAGTCAACTGGATCTACTGAAGTTGACCAAGCAGATCTAGAGTCCGATATAGCTCTCCATATAGTAATTTATACATCTAGAATCATAGTTACACAAATATTGTCCTTCTAAGTCTGTGTCTAGGATACGCTTTGGGATTAACTAGTTAATTGGATATTGCCAATGGTTTATTGATCGTGTTGACTAGCAGGTGACCTAGATAATTCAACAAGTAACATTCTAATTCCATTGGATAGTTGGACAAGTGGACTACTAGTGTATAAATTGCCATTAAGCGGTAAGTGGGTAAAGTCTCTATGAGTTAGGGTTTAACAAGATCACCATTGCTTTACTCCCTAAGATAGATTATAATTAGCAAATAGGATGCTTTATGCGGATGCTTTAATTGTGACATAATTAATGTGTCTATGTCTTAGGATGATGTAACGCCTAAGTCTAAGAATGATATGCCACCTCGAGAGAAGAAATCATTGCACTAAATAAACAAACCAACGTTCTAATCAGATTAATAATGGTTAATACATTTTTCTTATATAAGATTCGACATCTCTTTTATCTTTTGTTAATTTGCTTGCGTGGGTAAAAGTGCCTTGAATTGATTGTAGTCACCAACCAAACCGTGCCAGTCTCTCAGGCTGAAAACCCCTTTTTCTCGTTAGAATTAGGATTTAAATTGACATAGGTTTAGAATAGATTAGAATTAACATAGATTAGATAACCAAGATATTAATTAAATTGATATATTTAACCTCGCTTCAAGTGTTCGACACCCTACTTACCACGAAACTACTACCGATCGGGTACACTGCCCGTTAAAGTGTTGTTTTTGGTTTAGTCGGCAAAATATAAATTTAAAACTTGAATCATCTTAAATATACCAAAGAACGACAGCACATCAGAGATCTAAAACTCCTCCAAAAAGAACTAATAACTCTACCCTTGGTCTAAAACACCACAACCTAGGAGAGATCAAAGTAGACAAATTACCCTAATAATAATCATTCAATATGGAATTATTCACAACAACCAAACTTCTCTCCGTGGGGAATATGTCCATCTTATATGTATCTAAATCAAATGCAACCTATGTAAAATATGTTCGGGACTAACAATTTTGGACCCATGAGACATTGGGAACCACGTGGTTGAGTCGTTACAACATTTAAGTTGAGTTGTCCATGAACACTGTTTGGAATCCGACGAGTGAATACACTCTTAAAATTTTATGACGGGATTACCATAAGATTTCTCCTTCAAAGCTTGCTCACTTGAAGATGTTAAAGAAAACACATTGTAGGCAAAGGTACGTTTTATTTCTCAATTACTTAGAATATAGATTATGTGCAAAGTGTTAAATGACTGTGTGATATTATGCTAGAAATAATATTTGCTAAACTAAAAGGTTATAGTTAATAGAGTAAAGTTAAGCTTGAGGAAATAGTGTAGTCACTAGAAATGCCATTTGTTGGTTTTCTAGAATTAAGAGAAATTGTTCATTATGAACTCTTTTCTCACGTAGTTGAATTAGGATTCTCTACGTACCACTGAAAAATAGAAATCTTCTATGTCCACTTGTAGCGAACTCACGTAGATGAAGAAAAGTGAGTTAGTGGGTAATAATTAACATAGAAGTAGGATTAGTTTTACATCTTACGTCGAAAAGGCATGACATCAAAACACTATGGATGAAACAAACTCCCTTCGACTACGACGTCCGCCTCGACTACATGTCTACAATATCACACGCACGACACCTCCACGCCATCGTTGCCTTTATTCTTGGTTACCTGGGATAAAACATGTTTATTTTTAAAACGTCTACAAATTTGTGTGAGTGGGAAAATTCATAGTAGTTTAAAAAATATCTCCATAAGAAATTAATCTTTGACAACTTAATTAGTTCTTGGGAAACTTTTACAACGAATACAATGTTATAACATCTTTTTTTTTTTTACGCATTAGCTCTTGTTTACCGCAACGTTAAACCAAAACATATATCTTTTCATATGCCAATTTGCCCTAGAACAAGGTATTATTGTCATATACCTACTACTTCTAACTACAAAACGTCCGTTTGACAAGGTGTTCACAAGGATTCAGACCCCGGACTGAGGTTGTCAAACCCAATAGATCTAATTAATGTATTGGCTTTCAACATCAATGGCGGTTAAAGGTTTCATGTATTATGGACTTCAACAATAGCTAATTATGCGGGAAACATTTTCTATAATCGGGTCCATGAATATCCATTATTTCATATGTGTTTGATTTATTATAACAAACATGGAGCCCCCTACGCGGGTTTTTAAACATGCAAAAGATTGTAATGGCCGGTTATTGAAAACTCACATGTTGCTTCTTGTTGCCTATTCATATCAATTCAAAATGAGAATTTTATCTTCTTGTATACATTCCCGTACTTATAATACATTTATATTGGGTTAATGACACTATTAAGGATTATATTCCGTATTAATGTTTTTCTTGATTCTATTTATATATTATATATATTTATATATACTATATATATATATATTATATTTATATATATATATATTTTTTATATAATATATTTATATATATGATTTATATTTACAGTTTTTCGTATATACAATAATTTACTACAATCTCTAAGGCGAAGACAATTAACATTTTACTTTGACGCCATACTAAACGATATCACTTAGTTTTCCATAAAGTTTCTATTTTTAGAAGTTTTACGAAAGTAAGGATAATTAATCCGAACTTCTATTTCATATAATAAATATAATTAGAATTACAAACCCCTTCATGTGCTACATTACAAACCAATTTTACAAAGTATATGCATGGTTTAACTTTCATAAGTCAAATTTCGTAGTTGAATTTTAGGACCAAAAATAACCTCTCTTACTTGACTTGACCGTGTATAAAACGTTGTTATTAAGAGTTAGTGACGATACACCTAGGCAAAAAGTTGATAAAGGCGGAACACTATCATCTTTTTCATTTATCATATGTAACTTTCAAATATTTCATCGACTCGCTACAAGGCTGTCAAATTCTGGTCATACTTGGTCAATCATTATAAAACTATTAAAAATGACCATTTTGACTGAATTCAATAATATTAATATCTTGTTTTCTAGCCTATGTATTAATTTAACCAAAACATCAAACTTCATATTTTAACCTAAATTCGTTTTGTCAAATAATTTTTGCAATTGAATTCAATTGCTTATAATATAATACACGTAAGAACATCAAATTAACCACACTTAGAACATAACTAGAATACTCACAATGCTATAACAAAAATCGATTTTGGTTTCCCCCTTTGGTTTGAAATCAGACGAACACCCAAAGCAAACAAACCAAACCTCTTTCAATCAAACCACTTGCTAATAACACTAATCTAGCAACACTAAACACCCTCTTGAGATCAATATCACAAGAACTTAACCTAAAATTTCAAACTTTTCAAAATTCTTGTTCCGTGTGGGATTAAATTAGTGGGTTGTTTAGGACTTGATGAGAGGATCAAGAATTATATTTAGATTGGATTGATGTTAGAAATTTGATAGGAATGTGATGGTGGTGCTTGGTCCGGTCGTAGGTTTTAAAGAAGGAGGAGGAAAGAACAAGTTTTACTAAAAGAAAATTAATGGAAGTTAAGCTTCCTTTTATAGGAAAACAATTTGAACACTTTGGCACCTATAGTCCACTCCATCCTATTAGTCCTTTAAAATTAGTACAAAGATTTATTTTATTTTATGATTCGGACAAACAATGCTAGGGTCACACCAAAGTTCCTAAATATTTTTATTCGACCTCTAAATTTAGTTTTTTAAAACATTTATTAAAACGTTAATTCGCGTTAAAACACGATCCTTTTTAACACTGTCTGTTTTTACAAAAACTCAGGGAAAAAAACCTTAAAACACAATAATAAGAATATCACGCTATCGGAAGCGCAATATAAGTTTTTCATAAACTTTCCACGGAACTGCTATATTAAAAAACAAATAGAAATTCATAAATTCAATCACGGCTTGAAATTTCCCAATAAACAAAATTTTTCATCAAACCTTATATAACATAAATGGCTAAAATCAAGTATGTAGAAAAATAATCATCATAACTCGGGATAAACGTTGACCTGAAACTCGAATTGTTACACTTCAATACCAAATATCATCTTTGTGATATTCTATAGATTATGTATTGACCCAATTTCTGTCTAAGTTTTGTGATAGGCTTTTTTCTTTTCACCCTTTACACATTATTTCTTTTTCATTCTTTAACCCCTTCAATGTCTATCAAGACGTCATTACTATCATCATGTTATGATTGTTCCGATAATAGCTCATTCCTTAGTTGAAATTATTTCCATTCTCATTTAACTCCATCTTTCCTAAGGACTTCTATTCTATCTATGGAATGTCCCTAGGTAGATTCCTCTGGTTCTGGTTAGATCATGAGATAATTCTAAACCTTACCACTTTATTCCTTCCTTGATCATTGTGAGGTAGTTGGTGTTGGGTATTAAGATCAAAACCATAAAACCATTTGAAAAGCATTCAAAGTGTTTATGAATAAATCAAAACTTTTGACACTTTGAAAGTTTTATTTTTAAGAATTACTCCTCCTACACATGTGCATCATAACTTTGAAAGATTTTGCACACATGAAGGAAAAAGTTTCGCACTTAAGTCAAAGACGATCACATTTTAATCCAATTTTCTCCTCCTAAAAAATAGCATACCATATGATAATTTTTGATATCAATGGATTAAAATAGCTATATGAGTTTTTGAAAGCACATGGGAGAAAACGGATATTTGAGATTTAGAATTTATTGAAATTGAAGGAAAAGGAGTTTGTTGAAAATGTTAAGGTTTGAAAACCTTAAGAAACGTTGTATAAACGAACGGGTCATGCCAAAATTTTGTGAAAAATATACTATACTTAGAAAATATTTTGAAATAAATATTTTTGGTCAAAGGACAAAAGGTGATTTTTAACTAATGACAAGTATTAAGGTTGAGTGAGTTAGTATGAACTAAATAAAAATATGGCAAAACTATATAATTACCCTGATTAGCCCGATAAAAAGACGAAAATAATAATAAATATTATTATTTTATTGTTTAGTGTTTTTTCTTATTTATATATATAGTGTTTTATCTATATAGTATATATAATATATAAAATATATAAATTATAATATATAAAAAATATAATATAAATATTTGTATATATATAAATAGATAGTATATTAATATATATAAACATTACGATTTCAAAAGTTTGATTTGTTATTTTCGAACTCGAATTCTACTCATATTCTTAGTAGTTTCTTGGAATATTGGTCAGTTGTATCGTTCAACGATTTGAGGTGTTTGAGCTATATTGTATTGATATCGTACTTTGCTCAAGTGTTTTGAGTCGTTTTTGCGTAATTACCACACAACCAAATATGAAGATAAGTATTTGATAATGGGATATAGAGTCTTCAGGTAATGAGATGACGGTATTTTGTAATAAAAAACGTATAGAAGATAAACGATTTTGCTAATTATATGAAGTTAAAATGGGATTTTAGGATGAAAATGAGGATTTTGTGTGAGTAAAGACGAACACTTATACAATAAGATAATTTTGTACGAGTATTAATAAAGCGGATATATATTAGGTCGTTGTCGGGTACCATTGTGCGCTTGCATAGAGTTTGTTTGTGCTTTGCCTTATTTGAGATTGTGCGGTTGCTTTTTATTGCTGATTGAGTTGAGTTCTCGTAGCCCTATTTTTCTACTGTTTTCCGTTAGGGGGAAAAATGAACTTAAAAGGTGTTTTTGACTGTTTTTGAATTGAACTGTGCGAAATGTGGTTTTGTTTTTGGGAGAAGATATGTGCTTATGACAGCTATCGGATGGGTATGCCTACCCAGTATTTGTGTGATTATTGGAGCGGATGGGTACGCCTACCCTAGTTTGTGTGTGGTCATGCCCTAATTTAGTGCTCCAGCTGGTAGGCCCTTTAGGTGCGTAAGTGACATATGGTGATTGACTAGCGGGGATGCTATGTCAGGGATTGTTTGCATATATATTGACTATCATATTGCACTATTGTCCACTGTTGAAATATTGACACAACTTTTGGGTTTAAGGTCAAACCTACGAGCTCACCAACATTATTGTTGACGTTTTCGAGTATCATTTTCAGGTGTGTTAATTAAAAGTACATGAATGGTATTGGAAGAGAAAAGATGTAACCCAAGGGGACAGGGTCGAGATGGTTTTGATTATTTAATTTTGTCACGACTTAACTTGTAAAATTTATGTAAACCCAAGTTTTGTTTCTTGTAAATTGTAAAGCGTATGATCTTGTATCTTGTGCGATGAACGGTATCGTCGCATCTGTGTTTTCGCCACTGACGAGGTGTGACATTCTCCTTTGGCTTTCTACACTCACGAGCAAAGTGGCCTTCTACTCCGCAATTGTAGCAAGGTCCTTTTTGGTTCTAGCTTTCACCACCTTTGTTACCAAAGTTATTTCCGCGGCCTCTTCCAAACCTATTGGTACCATTACCATATTGATTGACACGCCCAAATAAATGCCTCGGCTTCTTCTTCTTTATCTATGTCTCATCACTATCTCCATGACTATCACTATCGTCACTAGTTTGTTCCCTAGTGAATTTAGCTTTAAGAGCTAAGGACTTGACCTTTTCTTTGTTGGTTGATGTGTCGTTGTGTGGTGTATATTTTATTGTTTCAAGTTTTAAATTTATATTTTGCCGACTCAATCAAAAACAACACTTTAACGGGCAATGAATCCAATAGAGGTAGTATTTCATGGTAGAATAAGGGTGTCGATCACTGATATTGAGGCTAAAATCTATCAATTTAATTATACCTTGGTTATCTAATCTAGTTAATTCTATTCTAATTCCTATTTTAAACCTATTTAAACACACAAATATACAAGCAAACAATTAAATACAAATACACAGAATTTACAGAATATACAAGAATATAAACTAATCTAAATTACACTAATCCTACGGGTTAGATCTAATCTAATGTTAAAAACCAAAATATCAAAAAAAAAAATCAAGATTAATTTTCACTCCCCGGCAACGGCGCCAAAAACTTGTTGTGTCGTTGTGTGGTGTATATTATATTGATTCAAGTTTTAAATTTATATTTTGCCGGCTAAACCAAAAACAACACTTTAACGGGCAGTGTACCCGATCGGTAGTAGTTTCGTGGTAAGTAGGGTGTTGAACAGTTGAAGCGAGTTTAAATATATCAATTTAATTAATATTTTGGTTATCAATTCTATGTTAATTCTATTCTATTCTAAACCTATGTTAAACCTATGTCAGTCTAAATCATAATTCTAACGAGAAAAGGGAGGTTTTCAGCCTGAGAGACTGGCACAGTTTGGTTGGTGACTACAATCAATTCAAGGCACTTTTACCCACGCAAGCTAATTAACAAAAGATAAAAGAGCGGTCGAACCTTATATAAGAAAACTGTATTAACTATTATTAATCCGATTAGAAAGTTGGTTTGTTTATTAAGTGCAATGATTTCTTCTCGCGAGGTGGCATTTCATTCTTAAGACTTAGGCGTTACATCATCCTAAGACCTAGACACATTAATTCTGTCACAATTAAAGCATCTGCATAAATTATCTTTATTTGCTCATTATAATATATCTTAGGGATTAAAGCAATGATGATCTTGTTAAACCCTAGCTCATAGAGACTTTACCCACTTACCTCTTAATGGCAATTTATATACTAGTAGTCCACTTGTCTAACTATCCAATGGAATCAGAACGTTACTTGTTGAATTATCTAGGTCATCTGCTAGTCCACACGATCAATAAACCATTGGCAATATCCAATTAACTAGTTAAGCCCGAAGCGTATCCTAGACACATACTTAGAAGGACAATATTTGTGTAACTATAATTCTAGATGTATAATTTACTAATTATGAGACTATCCCAGACTCTAGATCCGCTTTGGTTCCGTTTCACCTGATCTAGTTGAATGAAGGTCGCATACAAAAGCGCGTAAACAGTATTAAAATTGATAAACATAAACAAGCATTTAACAACCAATAAATGATAGAAATCAAGATAAACGAATTCCAAATCATTCTAATCCTTTTATAATAATGGCTAATACCTAGTATTAGCCTTCAAACGTCATAATAAATACAAGATCAATTATTTAGCCAAGGTAAACTAACTAAGTTAACGAATGATACCAAAAACTGAACGATTACTAAAGTAAATGGAATTACACGATGTCTTCTATGGAATTGATAAAGTTGCTCGACCTCTTCTGCTCTTTTTCTCCTCTGAAAATCGACTTTTATTGTTTAGGTATCGAGAATATGATTTAGCACACTGAAAACTCGTTTTTGATTTTTCTATTTATAAGGTCTAGAAGTCGGTTGGATACGGCGTATCCAAGTGTTGGATACGGCGTATTGGGGATTTATTGGAGTAGGGACCACGCTTGATATCTTCCAGAATATTATATTGATTCCATATTTTGAGTACGGTGTATTGA
Organism: Tanacetum coccineum; assembly: GCA_026074375.1. NCBI lineage: Eukaryota > Viridiplantae > Streptophyta > Magnoliopsida > Asterales > Asteraceae > Tanacetum > Tanacetum coccineum. Next base: position 35,263 of record BQNB010010303.1, read on the forward strand.
GTCTCTCAGGATACGGCATATTGAGCTTTATCCTTCTGTGGTCTTTGGTGAGTGCAGGCACGGATACGCCATATCTTCCTTGATGGATATGGCGTATTGGTCTTCAGAATAGTAATCTTCAAAATATCTTCATTTAAGCTCCAGAATGCGCGCCTTTTGCTATCTTTCACCAATTACTCCATAATTACTGCAATTCTCAAATATAAACGATTAAGTAATAATTCTTTGCAATAACTATACAAAATGGGTTAATATCATGGGATAAATGATGCTATAAAATAGATGTTATTTGATGTCATCAAATATCCCCCCACTTGAATCCTACTTGTCCTCAAGTAGCCTTTAGAAGTTTGTAAAAATGTATCCCTAAAAATATTTTTCGTTAAAGCACTTATTTGATCTATTACAAGTACACAACCAAACACCTAACGAAATAGGCAGATGAAAACACTCAAATCACTCGACTAATCTATGTGGTAACATGTAACTTAATTCGCTCAATTGCTTCGGTCGTTTGACGAGTAATCTATTTAAGCTTGGAAAGGTATACACATTCTCCACACTACAAGCCCAAGGACAGTACAAGTTTTATAAAAGGTAAATATGGGTTTTTTGTATGGAAAGGCGTACGGTTGATCAATCTACAATCTTTCACCAGAAGTACCACTCTGATGACATCAAATAATGTCTATTTAATAGCATCGTTTATCCCATGTTATCAACCCATTTTGTATAGTTATTGCAAAGAATTGTTACTTAATCGTTTATATTTGAGAATTGCAGTAATTATGGAGTAATTAGTAAAAGATAGCAAAAGGCGTGCATTCTAGAGCTTAAATGAAGATATTTTGAAGATTACTATTCTGAAGACCAATACGCCGTATCCATCAAGGAAGATACGGCGTATCTGTACCTGCACTCACCAAAGACCACACAGGAATAAAGATCAATACGCCATATCCAAAGAGACTCAATACGCCGTATTCAAATTATGGAATCAATATAATAATCTGGAAGATATCAAACGTGGTCCCTATACCATGAAATCCCAATATGCCGTATTCAAACACTTGGTTTTGTTGTATCCATCCGAATCCAGACTTATAAATAGAAAAACTCAAACACCAAGTTTTAAGTGTGCTAAAAAAATCTATTCTTCGATACCTAAACCACAAAGTCGATTTTTAGAAGAGATAAAAAGTGAAGAGAGGTCGAGTAAAGTATTCAATTTCATAGGAGACAATAAAATAAGGGTTTTTTTTTTTTTAAATTATAATAAAAAAATCCATATACTTTAAGTAATCGTTAGTTTTAGTATCATTGTTAACTCGGTTTTAGTTTACCTTGGCTATATTTAATTCTTCTTATATTTATTATGAGTTTGAAGGCTAAACCTTCAGGGTAATATCCTCTTTATTATGAAGATCTGAATGTTGGTATTTGTTTTAATCTGATTTCTTGATTTATCGTTGAGTGTCTTGTTCTATGTTTATCAATTATATATTGTTTTTACGCGGCTTTTGTATGCGACCTATTATTCGACTAGATTAGTGAAGCGGACCAGCGGATTCTAGAGTCCGGGATAGCTCTCAATTTATGTGTTTTATACATCTAGAATTTTAGTTTCACAAATTTGTCCTTCTAAGTCTGTGTTCATAGGATACGCTTCGGGCTTTAACTTGTTATTTTGGATTTTGCCAATTGTTTATTGATCGTTGTTGACTAGCAGGTGACCTAGATATTCAACAAGTAAGTTCTGAGTCATTGGATAGTTGGTCAAGTGGATCTAGTGTATAAATTGCCATTAAGCGGTAAGTGGGTAAAGTCTCTATGAGCTAGGGTTTAACAAGATCACCATTGCTTTAATCCCTAAGATATATTATAATCAGCAAATAGGATGCTTTATGCGGATGCTTTAATTATGACAGAATTAATGTGTCTAGGTCTTAGGATGATGTAACGCCTAAGTCTAAGAATGATATGCCACCTCGAGAGAAGAAATCATTGCACTAAATAAACAAACCAACGTTCTAATTGGATTAATAATGGTTAATACAGTTTTCTTATATAAGGTTCGACCGCTCTTTTATCTTTTGTTAATTAGCTTGCGTGGGTAAAAGTGCCTTGAATTGATTGTAGTCACCAACCAAACCGTGCCAGTCTCTCAGGCTGAAAACCCCTTTTTCCCGTTAGAATTAGGATTTAGACTGACATAGGTTTAACATAGGTTTAGAATAGAATTCGATTAAACATAGATTAGTAACCAAGATATTAATTAAAATTGATTAGATTTTTAATCGCATCAAGTGTTCGATCGCCTACTTACCACGGAAACTACTACCGAATCGGGTACACTGCCCGTTAAAGTGTTGTTTTTGGTTTAGTCGGCAAAATATAAATTTAAAACTTGATAATCTTAATATACATACAACGACTGAACTATAAGTTTTTGGCGCCGTTGCTGGGGAGTGAAATATTTAATCTTGATTTTTATTTGATATTTTGTTTTTAACATTAGATTAGATCTAACTTTGGATTAGTTGTAATTAGAGTAGTGTATATTCTGGTATATTCTATAAAAATTTTTTTTTTTTTGTTTAATTTGTTCTTTAATTGTTTGCTTGTATATTTGTGTGTTTATTTGTTTGCGTATTTAATTGTTTTCTTAAATACACCGTTCTGGTCGACAGTTGAATACGGCGTATCCACTTCCATCGGATATGGCGTATCCAAATATAGCGTATTCACTCAAATTGATTAACACGACGTATCTATTTCCATTGGATACGGCGTATCTATTTCCATTGGATACGGCGTATCGATCATCTGGAACAAAAGCAAATTCTAAGTTTTCTGTGATTGATTTTTGTGCCAAATTTTTTTCTACTTATTCAGACAAATCCCCCCCCATATGATTGTTTTATCCTTGTTTCAGGTAGTGCATGACAAGGAGTTCTACGAACGAACTATTTACACCTTACAAAGAACCTGAACGAGAATTTCGATCATCAAGGAGACACTTCAAGACCATATGTCTTGACAAATTGAGATTGCCTGATTTTAATCTACTTTCTGACCAAGAATACTCGGAAGAAGAAGAGGAAGCAATGGCGGAAACAATGGAGCAATACATGAGCAAGACCGGAACTGACTACGGATCGGGAGTAGCTAGGCCTAAAATTGATAACAAAGATCAATTTGAAATGATGGCCTAATTTCTTATGGTAGCTTTCAAGAAAAATCACATTTAGCGGTTTGAGACATTTGAAGATTGCAAATGAACCATTGGAGACAGTTCTCAAAAATGTTTACATATTCCATGTCCTAACATCCTCTGTGGATTATTAACTAATGCTTTCAGAGTTCTTCGCTATATCCTTAAACTGGGCCGCAAGCCGGGTGGCTATAAAAATGAAACCAACTGGTTCAATCAAAACTTGGGAAGATCTTAAAACTAAGTTTTTGAACAAATATTGCCCACCTGGTCGAACTGCGAAAAAATGGAGAAAATCAATAACTTTCAGCAAGAGCCAGATGAAACCCTTTATCAAGCATGGAAGCGCTTTAAAGAACTCTTGATGAAGTGTCCTCAACACTATTTGACTGAGATGCAAGAAGTAATTTTGTTCTACAATGGATTGTATATTCCAACACGATAAATTCTTGACTCGAGAGGTGTCATTCTAACCATGACTGCTGAAGATGCTAAAAAGGCCATCTAAGAAATAGCAGAATACTCTTAAAAATGGCACAATGGAACATCTAGAGGAAGAAGTACTGAGACTACTCCCCATCCCCCCCCCCATGAACGGTTTAGCCTGCCTATACAAACACAACTTGAAACATCTTGGAGGGAGATCAAGAAGGTGAATAAAAAAGTTTATGCAGCTCAAGTTGGATGCGAACAACGCAAAGGACCCCATTAACAAGATTTCCACAAAGGATGAAGGTGAAAACCCTAGAAGAAGCTTACTACACGCAATTTGGTAGACCTTTTCAAGGAGGAGGATATAGAGCAACAGCTCCAGGGTATTATGGCAATCTATGGAGGATACCCTGAGAAAATTCATGAGTGAATCAGCAAAGAAACACGAAGAAAACTCTAACTTGATCAAAGAAATCCGAGCTTCGATGGATGCTGCCATAAGGAACCAATGAGCATCAATTAAAACATTAGAAATACAAATCGGGCAAATGAGTAAGGTTCTATAGGAGAGAGGATTTGGAAGCCTACCAAGCTCAACTGAAACGAACCCAAGAGACCAAGTTAAGTCGATTTCAACCACCATTGAAGCTGATTCACACTCGATACGCCGTATTGGATCTACCCAATACGCCGTATCCACTAGAATAGAACACTGTTGTACAAGTCAAGACAAATGACGGTTCCTTTTCCAAGTCGTTTGGATAATCATTACTGTAATGAAGAAGAGGGGAACTATGGACCAAATTCACGGAAGCTTATGAAGCTTCACATATCAATAACGCCATACCCCGAAAGGAGAAAGACCCAGGGAGTTTCACTTTACCTTGCTTTATTAATGTTGCTGTTTTGGACATGCCCTTGTTCGGACTTAGGGAAGCTAGCGTTAGTGTTATGCTTCTCGATACTAAACTTGGATTAGGGACAAATTAGCTTACACTTAGGTTGACAGTGGAACAATTGCAGTTAGGACTGTGAATATCCAAAAGGAATAGCTGAAAACTGTACTAGTAGGAATTGGCATATTACCTTCCAGTAGACTTTATAATTTTGGATATGCCGAGGATATCAAAGTGCCCTTGTTCACTCGAAAGTCATTTTTGTTCTACCGCCTGGGCCTAAGATTTGATGTTTACAAAAGAAAGATTACTTTAAGAGTTAGGGAAGAAAAGATTGTTTTCACAAGTGTTAAAACTGCTAGTAGTTTAATTAAGAGGGTCTACATGCTAAGTTTGAGAGAAAGAATGGAGCTTGATTTAGAAGCTAGGCTAATGGGAGAGACTTTGGTGTTGAATATATCATTAGACCCTTTCTTGGAAGATTACATTGAACTGATCTAAATGAACCATTTGAGCTTAGGAGAAATCAAAGAGATGATTCGATGCCCACCATTTGGAAGTGTAATGGTAATTGAGGAATTTAGAATGGGATGTAGATCTTATACTGGGAATTGTTGATACCCTAGTTATGCGACAATGATAAGTGATCCATATAGAGTGTGCTACAATTAAAGTTTTCATGATTGAATTAGGATTGATTTTCTACACTTACTTTTTCACCGTTTATTGTACGTCAATATGATGTCAAGAAAATTTCATAATTCAATAATGAAAAATAAGATGATGCACAAAGGGGATAATGTTGTAGGAGCCTTATTGAAGGTACCTATCTTTGTTGGAACATTTTTTTGTTATGACTGATTTTTCTATTTTAGAGGATATGGATACTTATCGTGATGAACGAATGGGCGATGTTATTTTTGGCGAACCGTTCTTAAGAGAAGTTGGAATTAAAACAAAATGGTTCGGAAAAAAAAAAAAAAAAAAAAAAAAAAAAAAAAAAAAAAATAAAAAAAAAAAAAAAAAAAAAAAAAAATAAAAAAAAAAAAAAAAATAAAAAAAAAAAAGGGATTATTACCCTTTACAATGGTGATGAAGTAACTTACCAGATGATGCGATCACATTCGAGGTTTAAACACCACACTAATGAGCAATGCAACAAGATCCTACCATTACTGAAGGTAAGTGTGAAAGATGAGACGAATAGGATCTCGCATGCATACCAAAAGCTTAAGGGGTTCTACAATGGAGTTTTGAATCTAGGACCCGATTACATTCGAGATGCAAAGATGGAAGAATGGCTCACACGCAGGCACATTAGCGTGCATGAGCTGGAGTGAAATGGAAGCTGAAGAAAAGTCTAACTTAAAAACTTCACTGTAAACAAAAGTGCTTCCCGGGAGACAACCAGGAATGTTATTTAATTTTGTTATCGAGTCTGTCTTCCCAGATATCAATACGGCATATCCGCTCCATACCATACAGCGTATTGATTGTATGGACATTATCAGTCTTTCTTTTTATTGTACTTTAAAAACATTATTGTCAGATTTTGAATATGGCGTATTCACTAAACTGATATGCCGTATCCACCAGACTGACCCGTAATTAGTTTGTTTAGTTTAGATTAAATTAACCGTAGGTACCAAGATAGGAATGCACTTGTTCTTCCTATATTCCATACAGGACCTCGTGAAAGAAATATCGACGAATATTGGTGGAGAATTTACGAATCTGGAAATCTTGAAGTGTTGGAGTCTTGAAACCTCAAGATGGCTGTTCAACATGAAATCTTGCTCATAAACTTAAATTGGAGAATCTACTGAGCAAATATCAGGGGAGTTTCTCATTCTAATTCTTTTTAATTTCAAGTATTTAATGTTTTATATATACAACGAGGGACGTGTATAATTCAGTGGGGGGATGGGATAGAATTTAGAATGTTTTACTTGTCCTAATTTTTACTAAAAGCTTAATTTTTGTCAAATTTTAAAAAATTTCAAGCATACTTTTGTGAAATTACATGTTACATAACTCGCACACAATAACCCTTGTTAGATATTGTGAGGATTTAACCTTTTTGTTTCCAAATGTTTACCCAAATTCCACAAAATATGAGTGTGTCGGTGATGTAGTGGACTTTAGAACTTGGCTTGGTATATCACTCGAGACCACAATGATGAGTACTATGATTTGATGGAAGTAACTTGTTAAATAATTGGTTAAATTTCCCAAATCGCCTTTATATGTTGCTTATTTAACTAACTACACTGGTTAGTTAACTTCAGTCTTAAAACCCCTTTTCCACTCTATCCTTAGAGGTGTTGGTCCACTAAAACAACTCGTTGAGCCAATCCTTTAGGAATTTCACTAATTATTTTGTTTTGTTAACCTTACCCTTAACCTACCTTTTTTAGATTAAGTTTTAATTTACAGTTGCTAGTTGCTTAAAGTGTAAAGTTTGTATTTCTCGAGTCTTGTGTCATTTTCTATCTTTGGTGCGGTTGGAAATTTGCACATTGCAAATGAGAATGTATATTAGTAGTCAAAACTCATGTGATTTTACTACCATCACAATTATTAATGAATCTGAAGAACGAAGGAACTATCGAAGAAATTATCCAGAATTATTAAGATCGTGAAGATGGTGAAACTACACCGAGATTTGAAGCATAGTTAAAAAAAATGGAAAAATACAAAAAGAGAAAGAGAAGTTTGAAGATAATCGTTTCGCAAAGAGCATTACCAAAGGAATTACACGAAGGATCGATTATTCGTTGATACGTCTAAAAAATCAACGATGTAGAGTATTGTACAAAGTGGAAGATATCGCCACTTGCCTTGTAGAGTATGTAAAGTTTTGGGATGATTAGGAAGTTGACCGTTACGGGAACGCCAACTTAGGTTGTTGTTTTTGATCTATGATCAAGACGTTGTAAATAGTTGTGTCTTTATCATGGTAACGGTCGGGAAAAAAGTGTCTAGCAACTTGTATCTTAAGTCTTAATCTATTTGTTTCTTAATTTTTATTTAACAACAATTTACTTCCCTCTCACCTGATGATTAGCCGTTGGTTTTACGCGAATGAGGACTTGTTCGAGCGTGCATGTCTATTCCGTCGTTACGGCCATGTATGCATGTCTTAGCTGCCTCGTTGGTTTACGACTTTTGGTGAAAGTTAGAAGGTTCCTACCCTATATCATTCTTCATCCTAACCGTTGGTTAAATTTGAATGAGGATGTGATCGAACACACATGTCTATTCTGTCGTTACGGCCATGTATGTGTGCTTCAGCTGCCTTGTTGGAGTGGTACTTCTGGTGAAAGATTGTAGAATGATCAACCGTAAGCCTTTCCATAAAAAAACCCATATTTACCTTTATAAACTTGTTACTCCTTGGCTTTAGTGGTGGAGATGTGTATCCTTGCCAAGCTTATGATAGATACTGTCACGATCCCGAGCAGTTGGAGCGAATTAATTACTTGTTACAAATACGATTAGTTGAGTTGTTTTCATCTTCCTATTTCATGAGGTGTTTGGTTGTGTACTTGTAATTGATCGAATAAGTGCTTTAATGGAAAATATCCTTAGGGATACATTTTTAATATCTTCTCTAAGGTACTTGAGGACAATAGGATTGGATTCAACGTGAGGGTATTGTGATGACATCAAATACCGTCTATTTTATAGCATCATTTATCCCATGTTATTAACCCATTTTGTATAGTTATTGCAAAGAATTGTTACTTAATCGTTTTAGATTGAGATTTGAAGTAATTTTGGGAGTAATTGGTTTGTAAGATAGCAAAAGGCGCGCATTCTGGAGCTTAAATGAAGATATTTTGAAGATTACTATTCTGAAGACCAATACGCCGTATCCATCAAGGAAGATACGGCGTATCCATGGCTGCACTCACCAAAGACCACACAGGAATAAAGATCAATACGCCGTATCTAGAGAGACTCAATACGCCGTATTCAAAATATGGAATCAATATAATATTCTAGAAGATATCAAACGTGGTCCCTACTCCAAGAAATCCCCAATACGCCGTATCCAACACTTGGATACGCCGTATCCAACCGACTTCCAGACCTTATAAATAGAAAACTCAAAAACGAGTTTTAAGTGTGCTAAATCATATTCTCGATACCTAAACCACAAAAGTCGATTTTCAGAGGAGAAAGAAGAGGTCGAGCAAAGTTATCAATTCCATAGGAGACAACGTGTAATTCCATATACTTTAGTAATCATTCAGTTTTTGGTATCATTCGTTAACTCGGTTAGTTTACCTTGGCTAAATAATTGCTCTTGTATTTATTATGACGTTTGAAGGCTAATACCTTCAGGTATTAGCCATTATTATGAAGATCTAAATGTTTGGTATTTGTTTATCTCGATTTCTTGATTTATCGTTGAGTGCTTGTTTATGTTTATCAATTTATACTTGTTTACGCGCTTTTGTATGCGACCTATCATTCAACTGGATCTAGTAAAGCGGACCAAGCGGATCTAGAGTCTGGGATAGCTCTCCATATAGTAATTTATACATCTAGAATCATAGGATCACAAATATTGTCCTTCTAAGTCTGTGTCTAGGATACGCTTCGGGCTTAACTAGTTAATTGGATATTGCCAATGGTTTATTGATCGTGTTGACTAGCAGGTGACCTAGATAATTCAACAAGTAACGTTCTGATTCCATTGGATAGTTGGACAAGTGGACTACTAGTGTATAAACTGCCATTAAGCGGTAAGTGGGTAAAGTCTCTATGAGCTAGGGTTTAACAAGATCACTATTGCTTTAATCCCTAAGATAGATTATAATCAGCAAATAAGGATGCTTTATGCAGATGCTTTAATTGTGACAGAATTAATGTGTCTAGGTCTTAGGATGATGTAACGCCTAAGTCTAAGAATGATATGCCACCTCGAGAGAAGAAATCATTGCACTAAATAAACAAACCAACGTTCTAATCGGATTAATACTCCCTCCGTCCCATATTAAGTGTCCATTTTTGACTTTTTGAATTCTTTTTTCATAAACTTTGACCGTAAATATTTTTCTTTATGTTATATAATGCTTACTGAAAATTATACCAATGAAAAATACATTCGAAACTCTATCCATTCATATATTTTGCATTGAGTATCATATAACATAAGAAGAAATAATTAAGGTCAAAGTTGAAGAAAAAAGACTTTAAAAAGTCAAAAATGGACAATTAATATGGGACGGAGGGAGTAATGGTTAGGGGTGTTCACGGGGCGGTTCGGTTCGGTTAGTTGGAAGATTTAAACTATCCGTCGCGGGGCGGGTAATTAATTTTACTATCCGTCGCCGAACCGTACTAGGCGGGTAACCGGACATGCGGGTACCCGAAGTGAGCGGTTACCCGCGGTTCGGGTCACGGTTAACCGTTTTTGACGTTTAATAGAGTTTAACCATATAAAAAATTACATAGTCTAGAACATAAAATGTATTTCTAGTAAAATTAAATGACGTTGAATTTAAAAGTCATATAAAACTTAAGTATTTCGTTACAATAAATAGCATTCAAATATTCATACATAACATATTAACAAAAAAAATATTTATTCGACGTTTATATATTACGATCACATTAATCAATTTTCACACTCAAATGTTTACATTAAGAGCAAAAAAGTCGTTATACAATAAAAGTAGTGCAATAATATAATTAATACTTGTACAATTATTTGAATACTTAGTTAAAAATGAATCATGTATAATATGATAGGTTCGGTTTCGGTTAGCCGCGGCCCCCCCCCCCCCCCCACCCCCCCCCCCCCCGCGGGTTATCTTAAAGTATAAAACCGAAAACCGATCCATTAATAAGCGGGGGTTTATTTTCGGTCTTCGGTTTCTTCGGTTCGTGTTTTTTTTCGGTTTCGGATTGAGCGGTTCGGCTCGGTTCGTCGGTTTCACGGTTTTTTTGAACACCCCTAATAATGGTTAATACAGTTTTCTTTTATAAGGTTTGACCGCTCTTTTATCTTTTGTTTTTTAGCTTGCGTGGGTAAAAGTGCCTTGAATTGATTGTAGTCACCAACCAAACCGTGCCAGTCTCTCAGGCTGAAAACCCCTTTTTCCTGTTAGAATTAGGATTTAGACTGACATAGGTTTTAACATTGGTTTAGAACAAAATAAGAAGATGAAAACACTCAAATCACTCAACTAATCTATGTGGTAACATGTAACTAATTCGCTCAATTGCTCGGTCGTGACGAGTATTCTATCATAAGCTTGGCAAGGATACACATCTCCACCACTAAAGCCAAGGAGTAACAAGTTTATAAAGGTAAATATGGGTTTTTGTATGGAAAGGCTTACGGTTGATCATTCTACAATCTTTCACCAGAAGTACCACTCCAACAAGGCAGCTGAAGCACACATACATGGCCGTAACGACGGAATAGACATGTGTGTTCGATCACATCCTCATTCGAATTTAACCAACGGTTAGGATGAAGAATGATATAGGGTAGGAACCTTCTAACTTTCACCAAAAGTCGTAAACCAACGAGGCAGCTAAGACATGCATACATGGCCGTAACGACGGAATAGACATGCACGCTCGAACAAGTCCTCATTCGCGTAAAACCAGCGGCTAATCATTAGGTGAGAGGGAAGTAAATTGTTGTTAAATAAAAATCAAGAAACAAATAGATTAAGCCTAAAGTACAAGTTGCTAGACACTTTTTCCCGACCGTTACCATGATAAAGACACAACTATTTACAACGTCTTGATCATAGATAAAAAACAACAACCTAAGTTGGCGTTCCCGTAACGGTCAACTTCCCAATCATCCTAAAACTTTACATACTCTACAAGGCAAGTGGCGATATCTTCCACTTTGTACAATACTCTACATCGTTGATTTTTGTTGCGTATCAACGAATAATCGATCCTTCATGTAATTCCTTCGGTAGTTGCGAAACGATTATCTTCAAACTTTCTTTCTCTCTTTTTTTGTATTTTTCTCATTTTTTCAAATTTCTTTTTTTAAAACTATACTTCAAATCTCGATGTAGTTTCACCATCTTCACGATCATAATAATTCCGAATAATTCCTTTGGTAGTTCTTCGTTCTTCGGATTCACCAATAATTGTGACGGTAGTAAAATCACATGAGTTTTGACTACTAATATACATTCCCATTTGCAATGTGCAAATTTCCAACCGCACCAAAGATAGAAAATGACACAAGACTCGGGAAATACAAACTTTACACTTTAAGCAACTAGCAACTGTAAATTAAACTTAATCTAACAGGGTAGGTTAAGGTGTAAGGGTGTAACGAAACAAATAGTTGGTGTAATTCCTAAAGGATTGGCTCTACGGGTTGTTCTAATGGATCTTCACTCTAAAGATGATAGTGGAAAAGGGTTTTAACGAGAGGTTAACTAACTAGTGTAGTTAGTTAATAAGCAACATGTAAAGGCGATTTGGGTAGGTGTAATCCTAAGATTTACCAATTTAAACAAGTTACTCCAATTAAATCCATAATACTCATTATTGTGGTATCCCAAGCCAAGTTCTAAAGTCTACAACATCACCGACACACTCATATTTTGTAGAATTTGGGTAAACATTTGGAAACGAAAAGGTGAAGGGAAAGGCTAAATCCTCACAATATCTAACAAGGGTTATTGTGTGCGGGTTATGTAACATGTAATTTCACAAAAGTATGCTTGAATTTTTTTTTAAATTTGAGCATAATTTAAGGATTTTAGTGTGAAAATTAAGACAAGTAAACATTCTAATTCCACCCCCCCACTTGAATTATACAACGTCCTCGTTGTATATATAAAATTAAATATGAGAATTTAAAAAGAATTATAATGAGAAACTCTCTTGATATTTGCTCGGTAGATTCTTCAAGTTGCGTTTATGAGCAAGATTGTGTGTTGAACAGCCGTCTTGAAGTTTCAAGACTCCAACACTTTAAAATTTCCAGATTTGTAAATTCTCCACCAATATTCGTTGATATTCTTTTCTCGAGGTCCTGTATAAAATATAGGAAAAATAAGTGCATTCCTATCTTGGTACCTACGGTTAATTTAAACTAAACTAAACAAACTAAATACGAGTCAGTTTTGGTGGATACGACGTATCAGTTTAACACTTTTGATAATAATATTTTCTTCCCCAACCCTTAAAGTAATCATTCTTTTGTAAACATCAATCTTAGCACGGGCGGTAGACAAGAATGGTTTTCCATTGTATGGTATGGAGCGGATACGCCGTATTGATGTCTGGGAAGATAGACTCGATAAAATTAAATAACAATCCGGGTTGTCTCCCGGGAAGCACTTTTGTTTACAGCGAAGTCTTTCAGTTAGACTTTTCTTCAGCTTCTCTTCTACTCAGCTCTAGTTACCATCCATGCCTTGTTTCCTTTCATCTGAAAAAATATCTTGATAGTTATTCGCGCTCCGCTCCCATCCGAGCGCCCGCGCCGCGTGCCGGCCGCCGCCCCCTGCGCCGTCGCTCCGCGCGCTGTCCGCGGCGCCCCCGGCGCGCCGCACTCCGCCTGAGCTGCGCGCGCGCTGCGCGCCACGTCCGGTGGTGGGTGGGGAAATATTATCTTCGTTTCATCTCCCAAATATCATATTTCATAACTCCTTTATAGCAATATATTCTTTCTTTGGGTCCGAAGAGAGTACTGAATGCTTCAAACTTTTCTACTTTTGCACTTTTTTTGTTAGGGTTGCTTCTCATTGATAGATTAGATGTATTGTATATTTGCTGCTTTGTCTAGATCTATTGTTTTTAATATATGTGCTTTCATATGGGCCAATTCTTGAAGAAATGTAATAGTTAGTAGTGTTGGAGGGTTTTTCATATTTAGATTCCTTCAATTCATTATTGTCATAATGCTGTTATCACATTATCTCTTATTCCATTTCCATTATCCATGCGTGAAAATATTACTTTTTGAGTCCTTAATCCACTTTCTTTTTGAAGATGTGTTTACGTTGCGATTAGATTTCAGATGGATCATTCCCTAGTTTTCTCCTTTTTTCCGAATCAACATTTCTTCTTCTCATGTATGATTCAGGGAATAGAATCATACAGAAAGAATTTCTACAACAAGTCTCACTCCATACGTGGTGATTTTTTATCTCCATTCACTAATCCACCTTCTTTAGGCATCAACGGCCAAACGAGAGAGGAAAAAACTTTATTCGTAGTTGTGGGGATCCATACATGAAACGTTAGAGAAAAATCAACCATATTTATAGTACATTAGCAATTGATTCCTAACATGTCCGTCTTTCATGTGTCGTTCCGTGATATATGTTCATTTCTTAATTCCACAAAAATATCTTGATGAGTTCATGTTTATGTCGGTCTCTGGGTGATAAAAAGAATTTAATTCAGTTGAGCTTTTTCCATTTGTGATCAGATAGTATTGGTACTTGCTATGACATTCTTGTAGTTCTTCTTCAATTCAACTTCGCTCTGATAAGATCATCCTGTAACAAAGTAAAAATATCACATAGGATTTGATTTGAAGAAAGGTTAAGAAATCTTTTTTGGCCGAAGTCAAATAGGAAAACCAAAGATTTCAGTTTTGTTTCAGTATGAAAGTGAATGCACCGTATTGACCAGTTTGAATAAATACGCTGTATTTGACAGAAAGTTGGATACGCCATATCCGATGGAAGTGGATACGCCATATCCGATGGAAGTGGATACGCCGTATTCAACTGTCGACTAGAACAGTGTATTTAAGAAAAGCAATTAAATACTCAAACAATCAAACACATAAATATACAAGCAAACAATTAAAGACAAATATACAAAATTTACAGAATATACAATAATCTAAAATACACTAATCCTAAGGGTTAGATCTAACCTAATGTTAAAAACCAAAATATCAAATAAAAATCAAGATTAATTTTCACTCCCCGGCAACGGCGCTAAAAACTTGATGTGTCGTTGTGTGGTGTATATTTTATTGATTCAAGTTTTAAATTTATATTTTGCCGACTAAACCAAAAACAACACTTTAACGGGCAGTGTACCTGATCGATAGTAGTTTCGTGGTAAGTAGGGTGTCGAACACTTGAAGCGAGGTTAAATCTCTCAATTTAATTAATATCTTGGTTATATATTCTATGTTAATTCTACTATATTCTAAACCTATGTTAAACCTATGTCAGTCTAAATCCTAATTCTAACAGAAAAAGGGGGTTTTCAGCCTGAGAGACGGGCACGCTTTGGTTGGCGACTACAATAAATTCAAGGCACTGTTACCCACACAAGCTAATAAACAAAAAATAAAAGAGCAGCCAAACCTTATATAAGAAAACTGTATTAACCATTATTAATCCGGTTAGAACGTTGGTTTGTTTATTTAGTGCAATGATTTCTTCTCTCGGGGTGGCATATCATTCTTAAGACTTAGACGTTACATCATCCTAAGACCTAGACACATTAATTCTGTCACAATTAAAGCATCCGCATAAAGCATCCTTATTTGCTTATTATAATCTATCTTAGGATTAAAGCAATGGCGATCTTGTTTAAATCTCCTAGGCTCTATAGAGACTTTCCCATCTGACCGCTTAATGGCAATTATACACTATTAGTCCTTGTACCAACTATCCAATGGAATCAGAAACGTTATTGTTGAATTAATCGAGGTTCACCTGTAGTCAACACGATCATATGAAACCATTGGAAATATTAATTAACTAGTTACGCCGAAGCGTATCCTTGGACAGACTTAGTAAGGGACGCAAATATTTGTGTAACTATAATTCTAGATGTATAAATTACTATATGGAGAGCTATCCCAGAATTTAGATCTACTTGGTCCGTATCACTAGATCCAGTTGAATGATAGGTCACATACAAAAGCGCGTAAACAAGTATAAATTGATAAACATAAACAAGCATTCAACGATAAATTAAGAAATCGAGATAAACAAATCCCAAACATTCAGATCTTCATAATAATGGCTAATACCCGAAGGTATTAGCCTTCAAACGTCATAATAAATACAAGAGCAATTATTTAGCCAAGGTAAACTAATCGAGTTAACGAATGATACCAAAAACTAAACGATTACTAAAGTATATGGAATTACACGATGTCTTCTATGGAATTGATAACGTTGCTTGACCTCTTCTGCTCTTTTTCTCCTCTAAAAATCAACTTTTATGGTTTAGGTATCGAGAATATGATTTAGCACACCTAAAACTCGTTTTTGAGTTTTCTATTTATAAGGTCTAGAAGTCGGTTCAATACGGCGTATCCGATTTCTTGGAGTAGGGACCACGCTTGATATCTTCCAGAATATTATATTGATTCCATAATTCCAATACGGCGTATTGGTCTTTTGGATACGATGTATTGAGCTTTATTCCTTGTGGTCTTTGGTGAGTGTAGGAACAGATACGCCGTATCTTCCTTGATGGATACGGCGTATTGGTCTTCAGAATAGTAATCTTTAAAATATCTTCATTTAAGCTCCAAAATGCGCGCCTTTTGCTAACTTTCACCAAGTACTCCATAATTACTGCAATTTTCAAATATAAACGATTAAGTAACAATTCTTTGCAATAACTCTACAAAATGGGTTAATAACATGGGATAAATGATGCTATAAAATAGACGTTATTTGATGTCATCAAATATCCCCCCACTTGAATCCTACTTGTCCTCCGGTACCCTTTAGAAGTTTATAAAAATGTATCCCTAAGGATATTTTCCGTTAAAGCATTTATTTGATCTATTACAAGTACACAACCAAACACCTCACGAAATAGGAAGATGAAAACACTCAAATCACTCAACTAATCTATGTGGTAACATGTAACAAAATCGCTCAATTGCTCGGTCGTGATGAATATTCTATCATAAGCTTGGCAAGGATACACATATCTACCACTAAAGCTAAGGAGTAACAAGTTTATAAAGGTAAATATGGGCTTTTGTATGGAAAGGCTTACGGTTGATCATTCTACAATCTTTCACAAGAAGTACCACTCCAATAAGGCAGCTGAAGCTCACATACATGGCCGTAATGACGGAATAGACATGTGTGTTCGATCACATCCTCATTCGAATTTAACCAACGGTTAGGATAAAGAATGATATATGGTAGGAACCTTCTAACTTTTAGCAAAAGTCGTAAACCAATGAGGCAGCTAAGACATGCATACATGGCCGTAACGACGAAATATACATGCATGCTCGAACAAGTCCTCATTTGCGTAAATGTAAATATGGGCTTGAAGGTGGTTTTGATCATAATGGGTGAAATCATAACGATTTATGGGATAAGATCGTCTGTTCTTCTAACTACTTGCATTCGAGCAATATCCTCCCTACGGACTCCATTCATTTT
This sequence comes from Tanacetum coccineum, assembly GCA_026074375.1. Classification (NCBI taxonomy): domain Eukaryota; kingdom Viridiplantae; phylum Streptophyta; class Magnoliopsida; order Asterales; family Asteraceae; genus Tanacetum; species Tanacetum coccineum. The sequence continues at coordinate 52,197 of BQNB010010303.1, forward strand.
CAAGTGGGTTGTGGTTCTCTTATTCGCTTGTTGAAAGACATTTGGCTCGGTTCTTCGACGCTTAGTTCCAGGTACAACAGGTTGTTTTTCATGGAGCAAGACAAGGATTGTCTGATCATGGATCATATATTGAATGGTCAGTGGGCATGGAATTGATCTAATAACCTTGGAGTTCGCAATTCTCATCTTAACGAGCTTCTACTTGAGACCAGTCAAGTTAACGAGCTTCTACTTGAGTAGTAGTAGTAGCAGCAGTAGTAGTAGTAGCAGTAGTAGTAGTAGTAGTAGCAGTAGTAGCAGTAGTAGCAGGAGAAGCAGTAGCAACAGTAGCAGCAGTAGTAGTAGTAGCAGCAGTAGGAGCAGCAGCAGAAGCAGCAACAACAACAGTAGTAGTAGTAGTAACGGAGCCACATGTGCAATATCTTTTTTCATATTGAACTCCGTTTACTAGAAACAGAGTCACATGTGCAATACCTTTTTTTTATATTGAACTCCATTTACTAGAAACGGAGCCACATGTGCAATATCTTCAAGAAGGTTGTCGAATAAGGGAGAATTATTTAAAACTGTTAAGTCGCTATTCGCACCGACTACACCATAAACGCATTACAAATCCACATTTTTTTGACTAGCAACAACTCCGAGCATGATTGTTGGATATTTTTTTTCCACCTCGTCCAAATTGATCGTGCCATGACTTTGGATATTTTAACCATTCACAATGCATATAAGCAATGCTTTCGAGCATTCCCGGAAAACCATGAACCGCGTTATGGTGGCCATATAACTGTAGGATATCGTTAAAGGCCGGTTTTCATAAAAACTCTGGCATGAACAAATCAATGACGCACATCGTAAAAAAATTAAGACAATCGCTTGCGGTATG
>BQNB010010303.1:54092-84298 GCA_026074375.1 Tanacetum coccineum
TAACCAAAAATTAAACAAGTTTGGAAACAAGAGTTCTTTAGTAACATCTATAGCTCTCTTCAATTACACTCTAGTACCCCAAATAACTCTAAGAACTACATTGTTATCTGTGTGAATCTTAGACACCTGAATCAATTGTTTCTCATAAGCATCCCTTATGAAATGGTGCCTAATTTCTATATGCTTGGTCTTGGAATGAAAGACTGGGTTTTTGACAATGCAAATAGTGCTCTCATTGTCAATATAAATCCTTGTATTCATAAAGTTAAACCCATAGTCCAACATTTGATTCTGAATCCACAAGACCTGTCCACAGCAATTTGCAGCAGCAACATATTCAGCCTCTGTAGTAGAAGTAGCCACAATTGTTTGCTTCTTGCATTGCCATGAAATCAACCTATGACCAAGAAATTGACAACCTCCTGTTGTGGATTTCCTGTCAAGGTTAGCACCACCATAGTCACTGTCTGAATAAGCTACCAAGTCAAAAGATGATTCTCTAGGATACCAAAGGCCTAGTTTGGGTTTGCCTTTGAGGTACCTAAAGATCCTCTTCACAGCCTTAAGGTGTGAAGTTTTGGGAGTAACTTGGAACCTGCTACAAGCACAGACAGCAAACATAATATCTGGTCTAGAAGCAGTTAAGTACATTAAAGACCCAATCATGGACCTATAAAGATGCACATCCACATCTGCTGCTTCCTCATCCTTAACCAGTGGCTTATGAGTCTCAATGGGAGTACTAGCATGCTTCACACTCATAAAATCAAACTTCTTCAGGATCTCTGCAACATATTTATCCTGACTTATGAAAATACCATCTTCTTTCTGTTTGACTTGTAATCCAAGAAAGAAGGTGAGTTCTCCCATGGAACTCATTTGAAACCTGTTCTTCATCAATGCCTCAAACTCATCACACCAAGACTTCTTTGTAGAACCAAAGATAATATCATCCACATATACTTGTACCAGCATGATATCCTTCTTGTCCTTCTTTATAAAGAGAGTCTTGTCAATAGTTCCTCTTCTGTATCCACTTTGCTCCAAGAAAGTAGATAAGGTAGCATACCAAGCTCTAGGAGCTTGATGTAAACCATATAAAGCCTTTACAACTTTGTAGACCTTGTTAGGATGATTAGGATCTACAAAACCTGGAGGTTGAGACACATAAACTTCCTCATCAATTGTGCCATACAGAAAGGCACTCTTCACATCCATCTGATAGACTATGAATCCCATATAAGAAGCAAAGGCCAAAAAGATCCTGATGGCTTCAATCCTGGCCACAGGAGCAAAAACCTCATCATAGTCTATCCCTTCCTCCTGTCTATATCCCAAGGCAACTAATCTTGCCTTATTTCTCACTACTACACCTCTTTCATCCTTCTTATTCCTATAAACCCACTTTGTTCCAATTGCCCTCTTCCCATTAGGCAAATCTACAAGAATCCATACCTTCTGAAGCTTGAACTGCAACAGTTCTTCTTGCATAGCATCAACCTAGCTTTCCTCTTGAAGAGCTTCAGATATCTTCTTAGGTTCAATTTGAGACAAGAAGCAAGCAAACAAGCAGTGCTGGAAATCCTTGTGATTATTTCTTCTTTGCTTTTGAATATAGCTTACCAAAGCATGGGCTCCAGAACTTTTGTTTACTTTGCTCCTTATTTGAACTGCTAAGGTTGGATCTCCAAGAATTTAAGTTTTTGGATGAATGGTGTGTATCCTAGATATGGGAATAGGACTAACATTCACTGTTGTTTCTAAATTTGTGAAGTCAGCCACTGCACCCTCATCATCATAGGATGCATTAGAAAAGATCCCATGACTTGGATTGTCATAAATATCCTCAAGAGCAGGGATTTGTAAATCATCTTGATCAGCATAATTGGTTGACTCAGGGGAAGATGATTCACCAGCACTAAAAACTCTTGAAGGGCTAGCAGTACTAACTGGTGTGCTAACAGCATTAACAGTTTTAGTACCGCTAGCTCTTGCAGCTCCTGTTTGACAAAGTAAATCCTCAGTACCTTGAGCAAACTCCTGTCTAAGAGCTTCAGATTCATCATGAGCTTCCTTTTCTTGTCTCTTAAGCCTTTCAAGCTCCTCTAAAAAGGCTTGTTCTTCCTTATCAACTGGCTTTTCATTGGTCTTTAAACCAGTATCCTTTTTGGGCTTATCACCTCTATTCTTTACTTTTGAGCTCTTGATAGTTGAAGTATAAGAAGACCATGATGGTAATACACAGTATTCTTGAGCAGGTTTATCTTCTAATTCAGAATTTTCTGCAGCAGTATTGTCTTGTGTACCTGCACTATGATTAGTCTCTTTTGGACCTGCAGTTTTGTTAGCTTGATTTTCTAATCTAACAGGCTGATAATTCATTGAATCAGTTAAGTAATCAAGATCAAACAGCCAAGTAGGTCCTTTTCCTGCAACATTAGGTTTATTCTCTAGAAATTGTATATGCAAGTTTTCTTCACCTCTCTTGGTTTCTAGATTATATACCCCAAAAGCCTTGCTATTTAGAGAATACCCAACTAAAAACCCTTCATTAGATTTCCCATCAAATACCCTTGCCAGTTTGGTTAACGGTATTCGAAGGATGGTTCACATGGCACCCAAAAAGGTTCTTATATAGCTTTTGATTGGTATTTTACCAGTAATATGCTATAGGAGTCCTTATTTTGAGGTTTGGTCACTAATTTCCTAGTAAGGACATAACAAGCCAGTACTAACTACCTTCAGCCCAAAAAGTGTTAGGTAAAATGAATCTGTTAGCATGTTCTAGCAGCCTCATTAGGGTCCTGTTTTTCCCTCTCAGCAACTCCATTTTTTGCTGTGGAGTTCTTGGTCATTACAAAATTCCCTATTGATCCCTTTGACCCACATAATTCAATAGAATTCAATAATGTCCCTGTTCTTGAATTCTGTACCATTATCACATCTAATAGTTTTAACTTTTTGATTTAATTGGTTCTCAATTTGTCTTATAAAGTCCTTAAGGATTCCACTAGTTTCATCCTTAGTTCTTAAAAAGAACACCCAACTAAACCTGCTAAAATCATCAGTGATAACAAGGCAATAAGTCTTATGGTTTATACTCCTTACAGATGTAGGTCCAAATAAGTCCATATGTAAAAGCTGTAAGGGCTGACTAATAGAGCTCACTGATTTGGCCTTACAGGAGGCCTTGTGTTGCTTTCCTTTCTGACAAGCAACACAAGTGTGGTCATTTTGAAAAATCTTGGAAGGTAATCCTCTAACAAGGTTTCCCTTCACAAGTTTGTTTAAATTTTTAAAGTTAACATGACCCAACCTCCTATGCCATTTGTTAGATTCATCAACTGTGGCCTTTGCAATCAAACAAGCTAAACCTCCTGTAGGAACAATGTTCTCTAGGTTGAAACTGTACATATTGTTTTGTCTAGGGACTCTAAGTAATACTTGATTTTCATCAGGCAACTTAAAGTCAGGAGACAATACAAGACATTCAGTGTCTGTGAAGAGAACCTTATTCTTCTTGTCACACATTTGTGAGACAGAAAAGAGATTGAAAAGCTGTAGTTCTTTCACAAAGCACACATCCTCAAAATCTAACTTTCCTGTTCTAATTTTACCTTTACCAGTGATGAAACCTTTACTACCTCCAAAAGCAACAGGGCCACCATTATAGTCTTGATAATCAACAAGATAGGCCTTGTTTCCAGTCATGTGCCTGGAACATCCACTATCAACAATCCCTTTGTTCTTTAAAGCTTTGTGTGGATCATCCTGCACATGAAAAATAAGAGAAATTAGTTTCTCTTAGGGACCCAAGCCATTTTTGGCTTGGGTCTGCCTAGTGGATCTTCAGAATTAACAAACTTTCTAGAATTTGATCCACCATTGTATTTGGAGAATTTATTCAAATAGGTCCTCTTTGGTCTCCAAACACAATCTGCTGAGGGCTTAACAACAGTTTTCCTAATGCCCCCAACAGCACTAACTGCTTTGTCCCCAGCAGTATTAACCTTTTGATTTGCAAGATATGTTTTTGGTGTTGTTGTACTTTTAAATGGCCTTCTAATAGGTGAATAAGATTTATGAAAAACAGTTTTTGGTCTAACATCATTCACAATAGGTTTAATAGTATTAACTTTCCTGGCAGCATTAGTTAGTACTGCTTGACTGTTAAAATTATGTCTAGCAGTACTAACATGGTTAGTACCGCTAGCTCTAGCAGTATTAACTTGTGTTATGCCAGTTCTAGTTAGTACTGCTGTAGGAACAAATTGGTTCTTATGATTCACTCTTTGCACATTGTTCCAAACTGGTTTATTCTCCCTTTGAACAATACCCTTACCCTTCTGTTTGTTTAATTCAACATGTTTAGCCATTCTTTTCTCGTGAAAATCACAATCTCTTATAAGATGACTAAAACTACCACATACAAAACATGCCTTTTTAGTAAACCCATATCCCAAACCCAATTTTTTAGACATTAAACCATTCCAATCCTTTTTGTTAGGTTTAGGACTTTACTACATGTGTTTTGTTCTATAACAGTTTGCCTAGGAGTTTTTACATGCTTAACAGTATTAACAAAAGCAAAACTAGGTGTTTCCTGTTCTTTTATAGGTAGAGACACATGTTCATCAGTGTCTAATTCATACTCCTCAATGATAAGAGCATCAGACCAAACTTTAGGGTCACTAACAGGTTTGGGTTCATTTGCAACTGGTGTAGGTACAGATTCATTTGTTTCTACACTAGAGTTAGATTCACAAGAAGCAAAATTAGATTCACTTGATTTAGACTGTTTTTGACCATATGTATATTATGAATCATCAATTTCAACATCAGGTCCAGAAGGTATGAAAATTCCTGTTATTGAAGGTGGGACAACATGCATTCCTTCTACATATCTATCATTAACTGGACTATTTTCTCTATCACTAGACCTATTGTCAAACAAACTTCCAAACACTTCATTTTCATAACTTAATACACCATTATGCATTTGATTTCCATACCCAAGCCCAGCTTTGTCCCTAGCACCCATCTGACTATTTAGCAGAATATTAAGACTTTTAGAAGGGTTGTGCCATTTTTCTACTTTAGTTTTCAGTTCTTCTTTTTCTTTTTCAGCTTCTGCCAATAGTTTCTTATGGTATGTAAGCACATCAGTTTTATCATCTAAATCAATTTTCATAAATCTAATCTTTTCCTTATACCAAAGTTGATTTTGTTGATAAGCAACTAATTATGCTTCTACTTTCTTTAAAACTTGAGTATATGCCTGAATTTCTATACTGGCTTCACCAAGTTGTTCCCTCTGTTCATCATATAATTTTTTAAGTTTAGCATAAGATTCTTTACACTCTTTTGAACAAGAAGTTACCTCAGTGTCTGAACCTGAATTGCTGTAAGCCATCGAAGCATAGTTCTCATGCTCATCTTCTGGGTGATTGGTCCAATCAACACCATCTCCATCAAGAGTTATCAAAGCTTTGGGTTCCTCTTGCTTTCCAGGTCTTCTTCCATTATCTTTAGCTTTGTACCCAGAGTTCCAAGCATCTCTTCTCCTATTATCTTGATTCCCCTTGGATCTGCACTCTCTAGCAAAGTGTCCTGTCTTATGACAGTTGTAGCATTTAAGTTTGGACTTATCAAATCTTACTGGTTCCTTTGCATCAAAATGCAGCTTTCTCCCTGTCTTTTTATAAAACTTCTTTATTCTCATGGAGATCGTGGCCACCTGCCATTTTAAGTCCATTTCTTCTAGATCAAATTCATCAAGTTGTTCCAGATCCTATGATCCAGTTGTGGACCACTGGATTAGTTAGCAAAGAAGGAGTATATTAGTTCATCAATGTATGAAGAAGAGTTCTCCCTTTGGGGGTTCTGACCAGAAGAGCTAGAAGCACCATAAGCAATACTAACTTCATTAATACTGTTAGTGTTCTCAGAAACAAATGCCACATTCTGCGTGCTAGAGGATGATGCAGTAGAGCCTTTAACATCAGACTCAAAGACTCTAAGATTATTATACAGATCATCAAAACTGAGACTGTCCACTCCTGGCTTGGTCCTCATGATTAAGGAAACTTGAGACCAGGCAGAAGGTAGAGACCTAAGGAACTTCTGATTTGCATCTTTAGTGGAGACGCCTGCACTATGAATCTCTAGTTAACTCAGTAGACTCTGAAACCTGTCATAGCCTTTATGTAGCCCTTCTGAGTTTGATACGGAGAAGCCTTCAAACTGTTGCTTTAGGATATACTTCTGAATCTTCTTTGATTCATCATTGCCACCAAATCTAGATTTTATGGCTTCCCACATCTCTTTTGCATCTGTCATCTTGTGAAACTTTGCTAGGTGATCTTCTGGTAAAGCCATGAGCAAGGTGGTCTTTGCTTTTCTTTCCCTTTCCCTAGCCAAGATTTCTTCAGCAGTCTTGGGCGGCAAAACCTTTATTACCTCATTAGTATCTGTAGAGACACTTACAGGACCATTACCCTTTTGAATGACCGACCCATTAAGGATAAGTGCCGTATGGCCAAGTAATGCTCCATCTTCATAACCCAAATGTCATATTCTCCCTTCTTAAGAATTGGGAGTTTTATGGTTGAAACAGTGTGAGAGGCTTGTTGTGTTGGTGTTTGTATTTGTGGTGGTGGTGGTGGAACATCATCATCTGATCCAGCCATTGAATAGATTTGTAAGGTAGAGGTTTATAACTGGTAGGTTTTGGTTCTTATTACTCATAGTTTCTCTACAAGCTCTAATACCACTTGTAGATCCCAATTCAATATAGATCTTTCTAGCCTATTAAGGGTTGTAGCTAATATGGATAGTTCCACACTAACTACGGGAGAAACAATGACTATGAACACTATAAGTTATGCAGAAACTAACTTATAATGCTAAGAAGAACAATGAATAAAACTAAACTTTGATTTATATTAATCTGCTAGGTTACAGATTACTAACTATGAATATTGATACTTGTGTATTCGTTCGTATCTCTAACTATTCCGTAGGGTTCCTTTTATACACCAAGGATAACCCTAATCGACTTACAAAACACGTGAAAGATCATACATATCTTTTCCTATAATAACTCATGCATATCTCTTAAACGGTACTAACTATTTTGTACTGGCGGTATAAACTAATACTAATAGTACAAACTATAACTGTCGGTACTAACTTTATAACTAATGGTACTAAGTTAGGAAAATATAATTCCCAACAACTAACATTTGTATAAGAATCATACAAATCAATTTCAAAAATACCATCACTTGGGATAACACTAAAATAAACCATATTATTTCTAGAAACTTAAATTGAATTATCCACGAACGGTTAACATAACCATCATCATACAAACGGGAAACTAAAATAATCCCTCTAGTAATAGAGGGAGCATAATGACAATTATTCAAAACAATAACTAATCCACTAGAGAGAGATAAATGATAGGATCCAATTGCTTCAACGGCTGCAAGCTGACCATTGCCCGCGTACAAGCTTAAAGCGCCTGGCTTCAGTTTCCTACTTCCCCTTAGACCCTGAGTTGTATTACAGATGTGAGTGCCATAACTAGTATCATAAACCCAAGATTTATTAGGAAAAGTATAGAATTCTATAGTGAAGATACTTGAACCGCTAGCTCCCTGAGATAGCTTCTTGTTCTTCAGCAACTCTGCTAAATACTGAGGACAATTCCTCTTCCAATGACCTATATCACCGCATTGATGACAGATTGAGTCCTTAGCAGGATCTTCCTTTTTGGGTGGAGGGGGAATCTTGGGCTTGGGAGCATAAGCAAGCTTATTCTTTCCCTTCCCTTGATTTTGTCCCCTAGCAGCCAATTGGGGTTGCGGTTTCTAGTGCTTGTTGTTCACTTTCTGGACCTTACCTGCTCGAATTGCATGAAGTACATGTGCGTTGTTTTTGGGCAGAGTTTGCTCATGTAGCTTCAGCATAGCATGCAACTCATTAATTGTATTCCCCATGCTATGCATATTGTAATTCTGCACAAAACTGTCAAATTCCTTACGTGGAGAGATCAAAATGAGACTCACTCCAAGGCCAAGTGACACGGGGTGCCCCAAACGCTCTAGATTGTCTATATAGCTCTTCATTTTGAGAACGTAAGAGCTAACAGACTGCCCTTCTTCCTGGTTGCAAGAGTGAAATTCTCGCATAGTCTGAAGAAGTTCCTGCTTAGCTTGTTGAGCAAACAAAGTTTTTAACTCCTAAAACATCTCATAAGCACCAAGGTTTTCTATATTTCATTGGATATCTGATTCCATGGTCATAAGCATGAGTCCAGTAATTTCTTTTGATCATTTAACCCATGCAGCATGAGCTGCAAGAGCTTCTGGAGCAACTTGCTGACCAGCTTGAGCTGGGACAAGAGCAACAAGAATGAGATGCTCTAGATAATTCAACTTATCTTCAACTGATAGTACAATCCTAAGTTGTCTATACCAGTCAATAAAGTTGGGTCCAGTCAGTTTTTGTTTCTCGAAGAAACCCTTGAAGACCGAATTGTTAGCTGACGAGGTAGTTATCTACAATCATAAAAAGTTTAAATAATTAGTATTGTCGATAATTAAATTCTTAAAAGAATTAACTACCAAATTAATTACTAATAAGACTAAGATCCAACTTGACCTCCCACTTATTACCAGAGGTCTGACCAATGTGTAAACAAGTGGGGTAAGAGGTAAGCGACGAGCGTTAATTGCATGAAATGCAACTCTTAGTATTATAAGACTGATAACATTAGTAACTCTTATAGTAATGTTAAAAGCATATTTGGTCTCATCTTATGCCTCGGGTCCGAGGTCTAACCAGGCAACTCGATTTAAGTTGACCAAAAAAGAACGTGCGAAAATTAACATAGATCTGACCTATGAAAAAATTCGCCATGGGTTGGAAAGGCCCTAAGGTCTGACCAGAGAGGTCAAACCAAATGCACGTGTTCTTAATTTTGGCTGGCATAGACTTAAAACTTCACATAGGGGTATACACATAAATGTGACAAAATAGTGTACAAGAAGCATGCAAAACATCTTGTAGCACAAGTTAAGAAAATATTTTGTTAATCTTTTTGGTATAGACATCATTTTGTCAAATGTTCTCGGTAGCTCCATTTTGGACGCACAAAGAAGCGAAGAAACAGGTCAGCGCAAAGCTTATTAAAAACCTGACTTCTTTTGGGGAGACTGAGCAACCCGCCTTAAACTTCTCTTATAGTTTGTCCATAATGGGTGAGCCGTATTTCCAATTGACTAATGATGCTATTAATGTTAAGAAAAACCCTTTGTTAACATTAGTTTTATATTTTCCAATATAGCAGAAAGAATTACAAATTGATCAAACCCTATATTGTACTTCTACATGCGTCCGAAGTCACAAGTAATTCCAACAATTTCCTCATATGCTGAAGCATGTAGTGGGGCGAGAGAAGATTAAAGATCAATTTAACCCTATATTGAGCATATAAAAACTAAAATTACACAAGAAATCAAATTTCATAGTTTAATGTCCGTATTAAATTTGTACAAAAACCCCCCCATTTCGCAAATAACACATAACTTGTCACAAGGAGTATGCTTACGTGTGTAATATTAGACATGTTCAATCCAAATTTCTCTATAAGTATAAGTCCGGTTTTAAGAGTTTCATAAAGTCTATTTGTAAAGCATCACATGGCATATCACATATAAGCAATTAAAACAGACAGAAAATTAGAGTAGAATTGAAGACAAACTCTTATATTGAAAGCAGTAAATCATATAAAGCCTCGAGTTCTCAAAAGAGTCTTCCCCAATTGGAGAACCAAAAGACTCTCACTAGGTTTTCTGCTAAAGTACCTACATCGCCGCATCCATCATATAGCATGATTGCGCGAGTCTTAAGGCCGAGATAAATCAAGAATAGAATAACATGGTAGCTTAATTAACTTTTAATTTTAATCTATTCTTCTTATTATCAAATAACATTAGTATTGATTCTAGGTGTTTATTCATTATTTATGGCAAGGATTACATATCGTTGCCATAATTTTCCAATAAAACAATAAATAAATCAAGAGTTCATGCAGCCTTAGCGTGTTTAATTTGTGTGTAACCCATAAAACACCAAACGAGTTGACTCGTGATGCCACTGTTAGATTAAATAACCTAAATAACCTGTTAACCATTAACAACTACGAGTACACAACGGATATGGATCAAGTTTAGCATATATGATTAACACATAATAAACATAAAATGAAACATACCTCTTGAAGAATCAAATGCTAATGAAACAAAGTGGTTAAGATACCACCTACACGGATGATCACACAAACACGTCAACCAAGTGCCCCCGGATGCTAGCCTTACTTCACGTGTATCCCAAACAACCATTGTAATACAAAGTAACCTGAATAGAGTACCAAATCAAACCCCTTGAACCTGTATCGAAATTCAGAATGAAAAACTAGGGTTTCCACTAATTTCGGTTCAACCGAAATTGGTTAAAGTGAACCAAAAATCAACAAACAAACCCTAGCTCGTTTCTAGCTGTTGACACGCCTTGACAACTAGTAAACCACCACCTTGGACCTGCTGTAGAAGACCTGGGATCAAACCACACTTCTTGAATCACTTTTGATGTTACCGAAAATCAAGACCGCAAGAACAAGTGAACCGAAAATCACTTAAACCCTAACTTAAGGTTATGAAACTCAGCTGAATAACTTGGAAAGGTGAGGAGAGATAGCAACTGATTTGGAGAGTGTTTTGCATGTGTGGGACGAGTGTTTGAGCTACCGGTTGAGGGGTTTATATACCCTTCAAACCCTAATAAAGATAAGGCTCAAAACACACTCCAAACTTATCACAAAAACGAACCTAGACACTTCCCAAGAATCTTCTATGGCCTTCTATAGCCGGCCACATTATTAAGACGTTCATAGGATTCTTTGTCTTGGTCGTTTGTGTCCAAAAGGTTTACATTTAGAAGCTTACGTGAAATAAAAACGCACTCTAAGTGTTTAACGTGTGTGCCCCCAATAGGCTCACATATTTTTAGTCGTATAGGTGTTAATCCAACTATCATAACCCAACAACTTCATATTATTTTTATTTTAACTAATATTCTTACTAGATTTTTACTCATATACTGTTACACTATAATAAGCTACTAGTTTAAATTCAAACATATAAGCACCATTCCTTCATGTTTCAATTGCACTTTGACTACTTATTTAAGTTGCTCCTTTAAACTCAAATATGGACCATACATAGTTTCGGGGTTTCATCTTGAGCTTGTTCAACAATTCTGTTGGGAGCGTCAAGAGTATTCGTTTCTTGATCGCGACTCGCCACATGATGATGATGTAGTCCCAAGTGAGCCATCATAAACTCTAGAGCCATGACCTCTTTAACTTCTTTAATCATCTTCTCATCTTCAAAAGGATTTTCATCATTGAAATGCAATTTCTTTGGGTAGCTTGAGATATGTCTAAGCACCATTATTGGAATTTACTATCAGTTTGTATATATTTTTTTGGAGAAAGTATATATTCACCATGTCACGAAAAAAAATAAAAATTTATTGCATTTTTCACATCCATGACGTGTGAGCAGAAACGTCACATTTTGCCATGGGCCAAAATGTCATAGCAATCACTCATGTCCTCATGCTAACATTTATTGTTACCGGTGTGTTTTTCACCTGTTACTCATGACGTTATTAAATGCATTTTTTCTTCCTATTATTTGCCAAATTTATATATTCATAGTACTGGTGTGTGTCTAGTCTGTAGTTCTGTAACCAATAATGTATGAAGCCTACTTTAGACACAAGTTCACAAATGAACTCGTTTTGTACATTTTCCTGCTACTTTTACTTCTCATTTCACCATTTCTTTTCATTTGGGAACTCATCAATTACGTCCGTTTATGTTTTCAGTCACAAAATGAAAACATGTCCGGAAAAGTTGTTTTGATCACCGGTGCTTCATCAGGACTTGGAGAGGTACGTATCTTTTGTGGCTTGGTTTGTCAAGCATGCCCAAGTTAATTATCAGAATAAACAAAAAAATCACTATTAGTATAACTAAAATTCTCAAAAACAATTCGATACATTTTTCGTGGCTTTTTATCTCACTGAATTGTATTGAAGACACCTATTAAAGTTTCGGATGCCTGCAAACATATCTAATGATCAACATTTTGTTTTGACGTGAATAACCATTGATATTAATAGATCTATATGATAGTAATTTATAGACAATGGCTTGAAGTATATAATCTGCGTTTACATTGAGCAGTTCATCGCTTATGAATATGCAAAAAGAGGTGCACGTCTAGCGATTATAGCGAGGGAGAAACCAGAAAGTCGTCTCAAACAAGTAGCGGATACAGCTCGTGGATTTGGTTCTCCTGATGTTCTTTTCATCTATGCCGACGTATCTAAAGTCGAAGAGTGTAGGAAGTTCGTGGATGATACCATTAAGCATTTTGGTCGCTGTGAGTATCTACAGTAATCTCCATAGTTATTAGAATTAGAGCAACTGCAATGTCAAAAACCATGAATGACTTTTTGCATTTACACTTTTCACTTGATGCATTTAATGTTTGGTTTCACAATTAATGTTTAGTTCATTTTGTGTACTCCCTCCGTCCCATATTAAGTGTCCACAATGGAATCTTTTAAGTCTTTTTTCCTCAACTTTGACCATAAATATTTTTGTTTGTGTTATATAATATTGAACGAAAATTCTACCAACGAAAAATATATTCAAAACTCTATCCATTCATTTATCTTGCATCAAGTATCATATAACATAAGAGGAAATCATTAAGGTCAAAGTTGAAGAAAAAAGACTTTGAAAAAGTCAAGTGGACACTTAATGTGGGACGGAGGTAGTAATATTTTTTCACCTTTTTGTGTCAAACGCTTTTAGATGAGAAGTCATTGCTAAAAAGTCATTGAACAAGTCTTTCCTCCAATGCTAGAAAACATGCTAATGACTTTTCTAAATAGTAAAAAGTCTTTTAAAAACTACCCCATTGAAGATGCTCTTAGCTAGGTAAAAAATCAAAACGAGTAATAAGTTTTGGCTGGTCTCATTGGGTTGACATTTAGATTTTTTTTTCCTTCCATTTTTTGGGTGACTCATTTGACCGGTTTCTTATTTGTTTGGTGGTTTTATTTAGAGCTAAGGGTGAAAATCATAAAATAAAAAAATCATCATACTATATACTTTTATAACTCTTTACTATCATTTTTTTCTTTTGCAATCAATAAACTCAATATTTTGGCCTTTTTAGAATATTATTTTACTCACCCACCCAAGAGGTTTTATCCACGTCATCAGGTGACTGCCATGTCATTGTCATGGCACGATGCCTACAAAAAGATAATATAGTAAGTATGATGCATTTATAAATTATTTTTCTACAATTTTTTTTTCCTTTTTTGTTTAAATATTTTTTTTGTAAATTATTTTCTTACAATTTTTTTTCCCTTTTTTCAAAATACTTTTTTATATATAAATATATATTTAAAAAAAAACAAAAAATTTATTTCAAAAAAATATTTTTTTTGGAAAACATTTTTTCCCTTTATTTTAAATACTTGTAATATTACTCTGTTTCAACGGCCATTTGTAATTATTTTTAAAATTTTTAGTTTATACGTTTTCATTCGTTTTCAAAAATTATTGATTTATATATTTCTAAAATTTTTGGTACATAAACGTATGAAACGTACAAAAACATATGAAAACGTATAAACCAAAATTTTTAAATAATTACAAATTGCCGTTGAAACATAGTAATATTACAAGTATGAAAAATATTTTTTTTGAAAATAAACATAAAAAACGTATGAAAATAATTACAAAAAACGTATGAAAACGTATCAACCAAATACAAAAATTTTGATTTTTTTTACAAGTATAAAATAATTACCAAATTTTTTAGCCCTAAAATTATCTCGCCCAGGGTAGCAAGATAAAATAGTGTGTTTGTTTTACAAGTATAAAATAATTTCAAATTGTTTTTTACAAAAAAATAGTAATATTACAAGTATAAAATAATTACAAAAAACATATGAAAACGTATAAACCAAAAATATTTATTTGAAAAAAAAAATTATATAAAAAATAATTTTTTAGTAAAATAATTTATTAAAGTACTAAACTTACAACATTGTTCTTTTGTAGTCCTCTAAATCCTATGCGGCCGCCACGTATGGAAATAAAACCTGTTAACGGCTAAGTGGGTCAAAAAGACCCTCAAGAAGGACAGAATATTGAGTTTGTTCATCGGAAAGAAAAAAAATGATAGTAAGGAGTTATAAAAGTATATGGTGGCAAGTATGATGATTTTTCTTATGATTAGCGCTTTTGTTTAATCGTCCCTTAACAAATAGGTTTTTAAATTAAAACTATCATTTTCATGAATACATGAGTTCAACACATCTATTTGTGGTAAGTGAATTTTAAAAAAGTATGTAAATATAAACTGAGTTCTTAATCAGAAATGTTTTTTTTATAAAGTAAGCTTAAACAAAATTTGTTGTTAGCAAATTATGCTAACGAATTATATGTGACTCAAATTATGTCATGTATAAGTAAAAGTGACTTATTATATTAACAAACTACCTGATCCCTTGGCAGTGGATCATCTTGTTTGTAACGCAGGAATCTCACCCCTATATTCAATTAAATCTGAAGTCACCAGTTTCGAACCTGTTATGGTATGATCCTTTAAAATTCTACTTGACTGCTTCGTTCCTACGAACACAACAGCAATTGATTCATAAAAGAATATACGTGCAGGACATAAACTTTTGGGGATCAGTTTATCCAACTCATTTCGCAATCCCACACCTCATGAAAACTAATGGAAAGATCGTCGTTAATGCCTCATCAGCAGGAATATTGAACCCACCAAAAGGCAATTTCTACAATGTAAGGATTTAGGAACATGATTCAGTCAACCCCTTAATCTGTGTGTTTAAACTTTCTTCATTCAGCCATGATACTAATTTATGTGCCTACAGTTGGTAAGCTGTTATCGTGTTTGTGTCAACCCGAACCTCAAAAACATCATCATCGATAGCCCATATCAAAATACTGTACAGATCATTCTGTGGAAAATATTCACGACCCACATTTTTTTGTCATAACACGACCAAACAGCTTGTTTAATCAAATGATTATCGGATCCTTTTTCACCTCTTTTGAGCTGAACCCGACCAATAAAGTTTCAGCATATTAAATTATATTAGATTCCAAATCGGTTTAAAAGTACTAATCAATTTCCCGACAACATGTTTAACATGAACCCAACTTCCATAATCGGTAGTCTACCATATTATAATAATAGATCTTCTGAAACAGCATGGGTTGGGTTAGGGTCAAAAGGGTTGAAAATGACCCGATACCCTGTTTATTTAAATGAATTACAAGAGTCAAGTTAGGTAAACCAATTTGACCTCAACCCGACCTGCACTACTAATTTGTTTTGGCTAACTTTTAATCCAGTAAATTTGTGGTGGATAGTGTTACTTTATTCATGATAGTTCATGATAGGTTCTAATTGCCTGTGAATCCTGTCGAACTATTTTCAGGCAAGTAAAGCCGCATTAATCAGCTTCTATGAGTCCCTCAGATTTGAAGTCTCTCCTACAATAACGATAACAATCTTAACACTCGGGTTTGTAAATACGAATCTCGTTACAGCCAAGTACTCAACCAATGGTGTTGGTGTTCCTCGACGTAAAGTAAGAAATTACTAGTTAGTTTCCTATAAAATCTCAATTGCTCCATCTACTGCTGCTAAAAATTAATTAAACGAAACTATGTTGCGTAGGATATTGGAAGTGTGCTCCCAACAATGGATGTTGAACCATGCACAAAAGCTATTGTAGACGGAGTATGCAAAGGTGCAACTTCGATAACAGAACCAAGGTTCTATAAGGCTCTATTCTTGATCAAGTTTTTGTTCCCACAACTACACAGTTTCTACAACAATAGTGTTTTCAATCGAAAGTCAAAGCGGTGAGTGAAAAGGTTGTTTCGTTGATATTGCTGTTATTATAAAGTTTATGTAGTTTCATGCAACTACACAGTTTCTACAACAATAGTGTTTTCAATCGAAAGTCAAAGCGGTGAGTGAAAAGGTTGTTTCGTTGATATTACTGTTATTATAAAGTTTATGTTTCATGCAACATCTGATTCTTGTTATGCATTGTTATCTTTCATTTAATTCCGTCCTAAAATGAAAAATCATTTCTAGAAATCTGAACACTTTGCATCATACTTCCTAACATTTTAAAGGTATTTATGGTGGCATATATTACTAGAATCTCAAAAAATGTTTCTTCAACTGATAGCAGCATAAAACTAGTTATGCATTCATTCTTTACGTAAATATCATAACTATCAATGTTTTATATCCGTTGATTGAGGCTGTTTTACAACGGATTAGCAAACAAAACCATTCCGTTGCTAATTTAGAATTACATATCCATTGTTGATGATATCTAGATCGGTTAGCAACGGAATTTCAAGTGACCTCATCTAACAAAATATTGTACGCCTGGACGTCATAGATACATTTGAGACAATGGAGGCATTCAACATTTGGATAAAGTGCCAACAGCAACGGAAATTTTGCAACAACCAATAACTCGTTGCTAAATTAACATTTTTTTGGGTAAAGGGTTTTCCCGGTAAATTTTATTACGCCAAAAAACAGTTAAGTACAAAGGATGAGGGTGAGTCCCACATCTCCGCCCATTACATAGGCAAACAACTTCCGGAAGGGACACAATTTGATTAGACCTAGAAAAGAAACAATAATACAAGAAAACTATTTCTTCTTACGACCCCTAACTTTAATATCCAAGTTATCACAAATAGCTTGAATCTTATATTTCCTGACCTTTATACATAGAGTAAATTGCATAAATAGTCCTTAAAGTTTGGCCAAATTGCATGTTTCGTCCCAAACGTTACGAAAGTGCAAGGATCGTCCCTGTGGGAAACCTTTGGTGCAAGTATCGTCCCTGTGGGGAAACCTCTTGGCAAACCTTTGGTGCAAGTATCGTCCCTGCAGGGACGATACTTGCACCAAAGGTTTGCCAAGAGGTTTCCCCACAGGGACGATACTTGCACTTTCGTAACGTTTGGGACGAAACATGCAATTTGGCCAAACTTTAAGGACGATTTATGTAATTTACTCTTATACATATCATCATCATATGGGTCGTATTTATAGTCATCATTCTCGTAAGATTCCTTCTACTGCTCAAGTAAACTCTGTGTACCATAGCCATTCTTCTTAGCCAAAAAACTAGCCATTTCATTATCAACTGAAGAAACTTCATCCTCACTATCATAATCACCCGAAGAAATAACCTTTTCCAAAGGTTTTCCCTCATCATCCAACAAAGTAACTTTCCAATCAATAATCAATTTTCCAATCCTATCAATTTTCTCAATAGTAGGAGTAGTACTAGGAGTACTAGTCTCCACATTTCAAAACGAAGATCCACTAGAGTTTGCCTTTTGGCTGGCCAAATTTAAAATCCTCCCATTGGTACCCAACTCCACATCATTTACAACAGAGGTAAACACATTAAAAAAATTAGACATACTAACCTCTTTAGTAGGCTCCATATATTTTTTCTTATTCCCGCCATTAGAAGTAGGCTTTTTAGAAACAGGTTGAAAAACTTGTTTTGTATGATTAAATCCCACTTTCTGGCCAACCTTGATACCTTTAGGAGTTTGACTAGGCTTCTTCAAATTCTTTATCTCACCGGCACCTATGTTCTTTGGACATTCCTTTTGAACATGGCCAAAAACCTTACAACACGCACACCTAGAAGGTTTCCACTCATACTCAATACGAATATTACATGTGTAGTATCCCTCCCCAGTGATTTTAGGCATAGCCACCACAATGTTATCTTTTAACTCCACATCAGCTCGAAGCTCAATCATAGCTTTAGCATAGCTTAACCTGCCCCATGATTGCATGCACATAAAAGCGTATAAGAGTAAAGCATTAAAGAAGTACCTAGTTTAGTAGCAATGGCACTCAATCCATCCTTGCTAAATGCCGTAACAGGGACACCATGGAGTTTAACCCAAACTGGAACAGTACCAAGATCTTCTTTCAACAAGTTCACATCCGGATGCCACTTTTTCAGAATAACAGACTTTTTTGAATAAACCACGAACCATCTTCAAGCATTGCATCCAACCCATCCATAGAACTAAATTGGAAAGAGAATAACCCGGTAGACAAGCTAAACATTGACCGAACCAAACCATATTTACTCCAAGTGTTCCTAACATAGTTAGCAACAACAGGGTAGGCTACCCGCTTTCCCAAGAAGAAATCATATGCAGTATTAGCAAATCGGTCGCTTATAGCTCTAATAGACTCCACCGGGACAACCACATTAATCCCATTACTCGCCAGAATAAACAGAGTACGAAAATTTACTTACTTCTTATTTGGCTTACCGGCAACATTAGCATACGAACTTAGTGTTGAACCAGTAGACGACTGCCCCACATTTTTCTCCTGCGTATTTCCAGAAGCAACTGTAATAGATGGTATAGCGCCATCCTTATTCCCATCAGTCCGTAAAGATCTAGTATCATTACCTAATTTGAGATCAGAAAAAAACACAAAACCTGAACCTGCAGCAGAACCACCCTCTTTCTCCTTTACACCTCTCCCACCCCTCTTATCTTTCGGACTCAGGAAATCCCTTTCCATCTAACCAGAAAAAACGCCAAAGACAACAAGAAGTACAACGTTAGACTTCAACAGAAAACCCTAATAAAAGTCAGGGTTTGAATTAATGCACCCAAACACTTGATCGATGCTCATGATGTTTAGGGTACCCTGAATAATTAATGAGCAGCAATTAGTGATTTATCGAATCCCTAATTCAAAGAAAGCCGAAACCCTACGAACGATTGATAAATAACCCTAACCAGCAATCGAAACCCTAATCAAACTACAACAGCAAGATAAAATTCAAGATCTACAAACAAAATCAGGGATAATGATGTAAATCTTAGAACGTTATAATGAATTATAGGAAGAGTAGAGAGAACCGATCGCAAACCTAGGGTAAGAAAATTAAACAGGAAGATCAACTAGGGAACATGTAATGGTTTTCTTTGAATCGCCAGAGGTTTATTGCTAAATTAACATTAGCAACCAATAGGTGTGCTTGTTATAATTGTTAAGGTTGTCGATCTAGCTCTTGATCTTCAATTGGACTCCGAGGCATAAGTAAGAGCCACTTATGTTTTATTTAGTTGTATTAAACTTTCTCGTAGCTATATTTTGTATTTATAACTTTCTTGATGGATTATTGTAAGTGTAAACAACTACGTGGTAGTAGATGAATTGTGTATCCGTTCATATGGGAACGGTTTCTTTTGCTTTGAAAAGCTTGCTTATTTAGTAGTTACAGGTTTGCTCAAAAACTATGCACAAGTAGCATATTCTTGTCGAAAATTAATTTAGCAATGACCCAATATTATTGCAAATATAACAAAACATATCAACTGGGTCAATTGGCAACAAGATAGTTGTCGTTGCTAAATTTAAACTTAGTTGCTAATAGTAGCAACAACATTATATCGTTGCTATTTGTTAAAATTGCAACAATTATATTTTCGTCGCTATTTATAGAATTAGAAACAATTTACCATGGAACTCATAATTAGCAAATGATGCGGTCGTCGTTAGACTTCAACAAGAATGTGGAAAACTAGAAGGGGAGTTGAATAGTTTACCGCTTTTTAATTTAATGTTTATGTTTGTTTATAAAAACTTAGATTCGACTTTATGTGAATTCAACACTTGCACAATATGAACAATATACCTATCTAAACAATTAATATGATAGTATGAGAAAATAATGTAAGAAAAGAGATAAGAGTAAGAACGATCAAACCACAACGTGAGGATTTATAGTGGTTCGGTAACGAAGCACCTCTTCGCCCTACTCCACTCTTCGAGCACTAACTCGAGAGTTTTCTTCACAATGTCAACAAGCTCCCTTATGGCGGAGAAAACCTTAAACAATTTTTGCTTATCTTAATTTCCAACACTAAGCTAGATGTCGAGTTCTAATTTTAGCTAGAACCAATCTACCGCAACTTCACAACTTCACTACACAACTTTGCTTCACGACTTGATCATGACTACACAACTTCTTCACACCTTAGTTTTTTTCACACTACTACTTCACCAAGCCACTACTATAATCACACCTAACTAACACTACTAGCAAAGATCACCAAGATCCAACTATACTTACAACAATCACCAAGATCTAACAACTACACAACTTTACAAGATTTACAAATGATTTACAAGTTATGATATGGATGCAATAAGATTGCAACAACACGCAAAGGTGTAATACTTCTTCACTTGATGATGGAAGTATTCTTCTCTTGCACTTGAGGTATTGAGCTTAGATCACTTGGAAACAAAGCTTTATGATTAAATGATCAAAGGATTTTGATGAGATGTGTGGGCTGTTTTAGAACAAAAAGAATGAGTGAAAAAGATGAGAAAATAGTGAGGAATAGTCCAGTATTTATAAGAAAAACTGGAGGAGTGTCTACCTATGGGCGGTCCCCTTAAAATTAAGGGGGCCGCCCGTGTATTTAAGGGGGCCGCCCTAGACTGGGCGCTCCTCAGTTTGTCTTTTTGTGTAGGGAGAATTTTCTAGAACTTTCTAGCCGTTTTAGGTCCGAAAATTTGAATTTAAAAATGTTTATTTTGAATAAAATATTTCTTTTAATTGTAGAAAATGTTTTGTAATGTTTATAAAATTGTTTACAACATTTTATAAAAGTGTGAGGTTGAATAAAAATTTCCTTTGATCATAAAATGCATTAAGCATTTATTTATTCATACGTTTAAGTGATATAATTTTCGAAATTAAAATTTATTACTAATTACTTGTTTACGTTTAATTTTGCATTGAACGTTTTTATATTTTGTAATTATCAAAACGTAAAGATGTGAAAAATATGAATAATGTTTTTAGGCATTATTTCTATCAACAATCTCCCCCTTTTTGATGATTACAAAATTTAAACTCGTTAAATGTAAAATTAGTTTTAAACAAGTATTTAGTGAGTTTTATGTCATTTCTCCCCCTTTTTGTAGAATTAAAAAGGCATCGTCGAGAATTGCTAGTAAAATCGACGGAATAAATTCTCCCCTTTGATGTGTACTCCCCCTCGTTCAAGGGCACCAAGGAATCGAGCTATGGTTTCTTTGCTACAAAAATGAGTTACAACAATACAAATATTTATAACATGTAGCAAGAGGGAAGGAAAAATATGACAAGTGCAAGCAAACATTAAAGCAAAAGATACTTCATTCATTTAGGACAATGTGTGTAAACTACACACAAGCATACATAAAAGAAAAACTAATATGCTTCAGAAGCATATTAATAAATCATGAAACTAGAAAAATCCTAAATAGCCATAGAAGGATTTTGGACTTGCTTGCGATTCAAAAGGGTTGAACGATTATTTTAAGACATATGATGAGATTAATTGGTTGTTGATGGAGAGTTTGGAGCGGAGACGGTTGTGGAAGGGTAATCTCTTTGAACTCTAGGTGGTGGATGTGGCCGAGTGAGGAGGAATTCAATCCAATTGATATCCTCACTTAAAGCAAGGAATTGTTTTTGGGTGAAGATGCAACAAAGGCAATACCCAACATGGGTTTCAACTTGGTTAATGTTGAGGGTGTGTGGTAAGTTTGGAGAGTAAGGTGATGAGGGAATGTTGTTTTGTTGTTGAGAGAGATGCATGGCTAAGAGGTTTGATAGGTCTTATAGTTGATTAATGTCATCAACTAGGCTTTCTTTACTTGGAGATAGAGGTTTTATGTGTTGAGTTTGGTTGTCACTTTGAGGTGGAGCTTGAGAGTGAGTAACATGTGAATTGATGGGTGAGATGGGAAATGGAGGATGTGAGATAACTTGTGGTGATGTGGGAGTGTCCTTAATGTAAGGATTTGGCAATGCTTGATTGGAGTGATTGTTTTCTTGAGATGGTTCATGATGAAGAGTGAGTGATTTTGGCATTGGTGTAGGCAAGTTTACATTGAGCCCATTGAATGTGTTACAAGGGTTTAGTTTCTTCCTCCAAATAGGTTTCACACTTATTTTGGCTACCCTTGATGGTTTGGATGTGGGTTTGTTAGGAGATATCATTGGTGAGGATGATTGTGATGATGATGGTTGAGAATGTATTTATAGTGGAGGAAAGGTTTAAATTAGAAAGAATGAACATTTAAAGGATCAAATCCAAGAAATGTTTGTGAATTTAGAGAAACAGTAGCTAAGTCTATAGGGTATTTGGTCAAAAATGGATGAAAAATACTGTTTTACCCGTGATCTGCTAGGCCCGTCCCCTTAATTAGGGGTCGGTCCCCTTAAAATTAAGGGGGCCACCCTTTATGAATTAAGGGGGCCGCCTACTGCCATTTCCTAGATTTCTCAAAAATTGATTTTTTACAAAATTTTGTGTGAGGGTTTCTGTTTTGGTGGTTAATTTGCAGTAAGTCCATCCTTTTATGACAATTAAGATTTTTAGCACATAGCAATTAAGCATTTAACATTCTACATATATATGACAAGATGTAGGATAAAACTATTTCACATGATTTTGGCATATAAATATATATGAATTGAAGACCAAAAGAGTGAAAAGCATATAAAATAGTAACTAGGTATAATGCACAAAGAATTTTTCTTGACAAGAGGGTTAAGTTAAAAAAAACAAACCAAACTTTTTTGCAAATACTAGTGTGTGCCTAAGTGCGACAAATGTGGAGTAGCGATTATTTTGACACTAAGACATGTAAAACCTAAGAAATAATCCAAATGCTCCTTGGTTTAATTTTGCTCGACCAAGATTGTCGAAAATATATATTAGATTATATACTTTTGACAACAAGTAAGAGAACATTATGCATATGTGAAAGATGTTTTTAGCATATCTCAACAATATATGAAAATTGATTTATATGTGCTCCTAGTTGTGAGAAGGACATTTTAGAAAATAATAGATTGGGATTATTGTAAATATGTATAATGACATATGCATTTAGTTAGAAGAATTAGTAAAAGTTTTCTTATAGACTTTTTCCATTCTTGTGTTTTTTTGTGTAAAATAGAAACCTAGACACACAGAGAGAAAAAAATCTTGTTAGTCAGATGGGTGGTCCCCTTAATGTCTGGCTAGTCCCCTTAAAATTAAGGGGGCTGCCCTTTATGAATTAAGGGGGCCGCCACCTGTTGAGAAAATGTTTCTTAGATTTTTGGCAAACCTTTCTTTGATGTTTATTATTTCTTTATTAAGCCGAAAACATAATCAATTTGTTCCATCATTCCTAGACCTAGACATAAGTAGTTAAATGGCTCACGTTTAAGTGGTTTAGTTAGAATATCAACTATGTTGTCTTCTGATGAGACCTTTTCTATAGAGATATTCCCTTTTTGAACATTATCGCGAAGGAAGTGATGGCGAATCTCAATGTGTTTTGTCTGTGAGTGTTGAACGGGATTCTTACTTAAGTCTATAGCCCCTTTGTTATCACACATTATTGGAATGTCGTCTAACCTAACGCCATAGTCTATGAGAGCTTGCTTCATCCATAGAGCTTTGTTGGCAATGCCTTTCCCGGCGCTTACTATTTCCGCTTCGGTTGTGGATATGGCAAGATCGGTGTTTTTGGTTTCTTTGAAAACCACAATGTTAGACAACATCCCATAAACGTGCAAACACCACTAGTGCTCTTGCGATCCACGTAATCTCCCGCATGATCCGAATCCGCATACACTATTGTTTCTATGCCCTATGTGTTCCCTATGCCGGATCCTTAGATACCTTAATCCTAAAAATGCTAGTGCTTTAATGTATCGAAAGATAAGTTTTACCGCTTTTAGGTAAGAGGTTTTGGGATCATCTTGAAAGCATGCACAAAGGCAAACACCAAACATGATATCGGGTCCTACTTTGTCGTTTTCGTAATATAATAAACTACCTATCATGTCCTCTATATTTGGAATTATCTACGGACCTCAACCTTCTTCGTCACTCGGAGTTTGGATTTCCATAGACATAAGGGTCTTATTGGCTTAGAGTCTTCTAGGTCCAAATTTCTTAAGGCATTTCTTGTCCTTAATATATTTTGATTGAGTTAAAAACTATTCGACATCGTAAAAATTGTTTTGTTTGTAATCCTAAGAAAGAAATTTAGTTCCCCCCATCATACACATTTCAAACTCATCATGCATGATCTTAGCAAGTCAGCATACATTCTTGGCAAGGTTTATCCGAAATATATGTCATCAACATATTTTAGACAATAATGAATTGGAGTCATTCCTTTTTATTGAAGAGAGGGTTATCTACCATTCCCACAGGAGAAATTATGTTTAATAAGAAAGGCTTTTAATCGATCATACCAAGCTTTTAGGGCTTGTTTTATACCATAAAGAGCTTTCTTAAGTTTATAGACATAATTAGGTTTTGCGAAGTCAATGAATCCTGGAGATTGTGCCACGTAAACCTCCTCATTGATAAAACCGTTAAGGAATGCATTTTTCACATCCATTTGTAAAACTAACAGTCTAGTCGACCAAGCATAAGCAAAAGAATTCTATGACCTTTTAGTCTAGCTACGGCTGCATATGTTTCGTTGTAATGCAATTCATTCTTGTGATTATATCCTTGGCGGGCGACGAACCTAGCTTTGTTCTAGTTAACAGACGCCATTTTTCATCGAGTTTTATTTCTATACATACACCATTTTGTTCCTATAATGGTCATGATCTATGGGGAGTTAAGACTAGTTCCCAAACATCAAATTTGTTTTGAATTGGTTATAGTTTCCTCTTGCATGGCTATTACCTAATTTTCATCATTAATGGCCTCATTTATATTTTTAGATCAATAGTCGAAATAAAGCAAAAAGAAATTGATTTTGTCTTGAGCTTTGCAACCTAAAGTTCTTTGATTAGATTACCAATAACGTTAAACTAGGGGAATGAGTTTATAGATTCTTTAATATATACAATGATTATTTCTATGAAATGTCTTCAAGATTATTGCCTATGGGTTTTTGTTTTACCTAACCTCAATAGCTTCTTCTCGACTAGCTCATCATCTCTAATGGTATGTTTTAGGCAGGGTGGAGTTCCTCGAAAGTTACATTCCAACGACTTCTTTAACTTTCATTGTTTGAATTGTTAAGTATTATGTAAGCTTTACTATTTTGCGAATATCCTAGGAAAAACACCTTCGTATGACTTAGGGTCGAACTTGGTGAGGTAATCCTTTGTATTAAGAACAAAGCATTTACTTCCGAATACTCTAAAATAGTTAAGGTTTGGTTTCCTACCTCTTAACAACTCGTATGATGGAGTTTTTCTTTCCTAAAATACGTCAAATGGAAACTCTATTACTTACATAAAGGTTGGATGTATCGACCTGCATTACTCCAAAAAATTTTAGGAAAGGATTGTTCATTTAACATGGTTCTACTCATTTCTTGTAGAGTGTGATTTTTCCTTTCTACTACCCCATTTGATTGTGAAGTAAAGGAGAGCGTAAAAAATTGTGAGAGTATCCTATTTAAACACAACAGTTTCCCCGAATTGTACTTCATTATCAAATTCCCGACCATGATCCGTTCTAATTGATACAATAGAACATCCTAATTTGTTTTGGATCATTTTGCTAAAATACTTTTGAATTTTTTGAAGGCTTCAGTTTTATTTGCTAAAAATCTAGTCCATGTGAATCGATGAATGAGTCGTCTACGATTACTAAGGTAAAAAAAATAACGATTTTCCTCCACAGCTTCGTATGGCGGAAGGGCCAAAAACAAATCCATGTGAAAGTAGTTCTAAGGCATCTAGTTTGTTGAAACTAATTCTTAAAACCTTGTGACTTGTATGAGCTTATTTTTCTAATTTTGCAAGCATCACAAAAATGTCGGTCGTATTTTAGTTTGGGTAGTTTTTTTAAACTAATTCTTTAGATGCTAATGATTGAATTATTGCATTATTTTAACGAAACTAATCTCCTATGCCATAGTGTGGAGTTTTCATCCAATGTTGCAAGGCATATTTTGTCTTCCGGTTTATTTCATAGTTTCATTACATATATTCCTCCTTTCCTAGTTCCTTTTCCTATAACTTTTTCGTCTTTGATTATTTTGCTATCGTGTTCGATAAATATTACTTTGCATTTTTATCACATATTTGACCTACACTAAGCAAGTTATATGTTAAGTTATCTATGTGCTTAACATTTTTAATTATTAGGGAGTCTTGAGAAATCGTACCTTTGCCTATGATTTTACCGCGCAAGTTGCTCCCAAAGATTATGTTTCCTCTGTTGTATGCTTTGTATGAAGAGAACAACTTTCGATTACCGGTCATGTGTTTTGAGCATCCACTATCTTTAATCCACTCATCGGGTTCCAAGTTTACTTCTAAGCATATTTCATCGGGCGCTTGAGCTACAAGGCAAGTTTCATCTTTAGTCTTTCCTACTTCATCTTCTCCATTGTCGCTCCATGCTCCTCTAATAAATGCTCTTTGATCGTTGTTCTTTGGCGGCTTTGAACATTCTCCAATGAGGTGATTTGGATCACCACATCATTTCTACTTCTTTGGAATGTTTTTCTATTCGCATTGGTAGTTTGTCTTACAAATCTTCCTCGTCTCTTGAAGAATTCCCCCCCTTGAATTCTTATACGGCCATAGCAAACCTTCGTCTCACTATCGAGCTGAGTTATCTTCATCACTTACTTCCTTTTTCACCTTTAATGCAAGAGATCTACTTTGTTCTTTCTTGCCTTTGACCGTTTCGAAGTCTTTCTTTATTACCTCTTCATAGATTGACCAGTCAAAGTTTATGAAACAAACTTATTCCGAATTTGATATTGTAACTGCTTTTACTGAATTTGGACTTAAAAATCTGTTGAATATCAAAATAATCACGAATTAAGCTAATTTTGTACAAATGTTGCCATGACTCTTACGATATAACCGTAAGCAATCAATTTCAGTTGCATAAAACACAACTAAAATTTGCAAAATAAGCTGATTTGACCAGATTAAGCTATTTGACTTTTTAACCAAAATTAAGCAGTTTTGACTGGAAAAAGCTCACAAAATAAGCAAAAAAACTCGATAAACAACAAATTCAGCAATTAAACACACGTAAACTAGAATAAGCACAGCTGATCAGGACCGAATAAGCTTACGAAATAAGCAGATCCGAACAGAATAAGCTCAAAATAAGTTGTCTAATAAGCTATCAAAATAAGCTAACGAAATAAGCACTCCTAAACGACACTAAATCGCTCCTGCAGCTCTGATACCACTTGTTAGGTCTTGAATTTATGATCAATAAACAATAGAGTGTGTGTTTAGGTGTTATGTGTGTGTTTATTCTAGAGAGAGAAAGATAGAAAGTAGAGAGAGAAAGGGGGAGGAGGAGGATTAGAGAAATGAGATTAGAAGACACACCTCACTAATGAGGATGTGTTGGGGTATTTATACCCAATTACAAGGAAGAGCTACTAGCTCTTGTTCTTGTTTCTTAGCTTTTAGCTATTTGTTGTGTCTCGTGACTTTATTTAAGTCACGAGCCTATCACCTAACCTATTACACAATATTATTTCTTTTTTTATTACAAGACTTTTATCTTAATAAGAACGCCACTTTTATCATTCCTAACAGTTTACGTGCTTTTGTATGCGACCTATCATTCAACTGAATCTAGTGATGCGGACCAAGTAATCTAGATGTCAGGATGGCTCTCCATATAGTAGTTTATACATCTAGAATCATAGGATCATAAATATTGTCCTTCTAAAATCGTGCTAAGGATACGATTCTAGCTTAACTAGTTAACGGAAACTGCCTTTGGTTTATTGAACATGTTGACTAGTAGGTGAATCTAAATAATTTAACAAATAATGTTCTGATTCCATTGGATAGTTGGACAAGTAGACTGCTAGAGTATAAATTTTCATTAAGCAGTAAGTGGGTAAAGTCTCTATAAGCTAGGGTTTAACAAGATCACCATTGCTTTAATTTCTAAGATAGATTGTAATCAGCAAATAAAAATGCTTTATGCGGATGCTTCAACTTTTGGTTTTCACTAACCCTAAGCTAAATTCTAAGGGTTTTGAGCAAAAGATCAAGATAAAACCTAATTCCTTTGGAGGATATGATGTTTATTGTGTGAGGAACATGTTTGTAGTTTACCTTAAGGCTTGATATGCACTGATTCTTGAGTTCTTGAGGTTGACGATTTTAAGAGTAAGAAGGGGAAAAAAATTGAAGTGTGTTTGTGTGTTACAGTGACAAGAGAAGGATGGAAGGGATGTTTGTGTAAAAAAGTTTCATCTTTTGACACAAATGCCCCCTAAACTCTTAACACCTTTCTAGTTTCCTTTATAAGTTTTCTAATGCATACTATAGTTTCACTTACGGCACACTTACTCCCTAAAGTTTACACTACAATGCCTAGCTACTTAATTTTTTTTGCTATTTACTCCCTAAAGGCATAAACATATAACATTTAAGGCATAAATAAGTTAAACTTAATTAACGCCCCTTTAATTGTTAACTCGTTATTGTTTAAAACCTTTTTCCATTTATCACTTGTTGATTTTGAAGAAGAAGTTTAACATTTCCTCCCCCTCAAACAATAACCCGTTTTCTATTTAAAGAGCAATGGTCGTTGTTTGAGTGGTCAAATGCCTTAACAATCATTTTTTGATGAATTACTGAGATGATTATTTTATTTTTGAAAATCAACACCATGAAAAATAAGATTTCTCTTATTTTGACACATAAGCGCACTGACACGTACACTCATGGATAAAGAAAGCACGGTTTGTGTTACAAAGTAAACACAAGCCTTTGAATAAATATGAAGTAATTCATTCCTGAGAAAATTAAATTTCCCGTTGTGAGGCAAAGCTTTTATTTTAAAAAGATACTTGCCTTTAAGATTATGACCGGGTTGTTATGTGAAATAATAACAAGCCATATGACATATTTTCTATTCAAACTTTATAACAGCTTTATGCCATTATTGAATGACATTTCTGAAGCTGTAAATATTATCGATGCTAGAAAACATGTCATCAAAAACTATTTTTGTATTTTTATGATTTTTTTAAAATTTTTCTTTTCTTTTTTTTTTAAATTTTTATATAAAATGAAAAATATTTTTGGTTTTTATGTTTTTCATATATACATATAATACATAGGATATATTACGAGTTACCACCATTACTCGTTTTCTTCCCCTGTCAGACGTTTAAGCATTTTCGAAGACATACTTCTCATACCGAGCTTTTCGATCAAAAAATTGAATCTTTCTCTTGATAAGGGTTTGGTGAAGATGTCAGCCAGTTGATATTCTATCCGAACAAAGTAGAGTTCCACTATTCCATTCTCTACCTAATCCTTTATAAAATGGTAGCGTACATCGATGTGCTTTACTCTTGAGTGTTGAACATTGTTGCAGCATAAAGAAATCGCACTTTTGTTGTCGCAGTACAAAGGAATCTTATTGAGTTAAAAGCCATAATCTGTTAGCTGTGAACGCATCCATAGGATTTAAGCACAACACCTAGACAAGACAATATATTTAGCCTCTGTACTCGAGATTGCAATTCTCTTTTGCTTCTTGGAAGACCAACTAACAAGTTTGTCACCTAAGAATTGAGCGCTTCCTGATGTACTGCGTCTAGTGTCCTGACACCCCGCGTAATCTGCGTCTGAATATGTTGTTAGAGACATATCGGTATCCTTCAAATATCAAAGACCCATGTTAATGGTTCCCTTTAGGTATCAAAAGATCTGCTTAACCGTATTTAAGTGTTTTTCGGTAGGCTTTGCCTGATACCGGGCACATAAGCATACTGCATAAATAAGGTCGGGTCTACTGGATTTCAGATACATTAGGGATTCAATCATGCCACAGTAAAGTGTAGCATCAACTGGTGTCCCATGTATATCTTCATCCAGTTTATTCTTTTCTACCATAGGTGTGTCTACAGAATCACTAGTTAGCAAACCATATTTTTTAATAATTT
>BQNB010010304.1:0-83007 GCA_026074375.1 Tanacetum coccineum
GTTGTTGAATCATGGAGAAAGAAAAAAAAGAAGTGAAGCCAAGAATAAGTTCTGGATTGACGTATGACGATCCAAGCTAAGATCGAGAAAGGATGTTAGTGGTATAGGATAAGATGTCCAAAGCAAAGAATGCGTCAACATAAGATGTTGTGTGGTTTGGACCAACGAGTGTAAAAAGATATGGAGAGTGGCTCATATTGGTTAGACAAGGTTCGGACCTCCATTTGGAGAGATGTAAGGACCTTGGCTATTGAAGAGGCATATACGACAAAGTATTCTATCCATCCTGGAGCGGATATGATGTTGTGTGGTTTTAGGTTAACTAGTCAATGGTTGAGTATCAAGGGTCTTCAAGATTGTTGCTACAACCTGAGTTACCCGAGTAGAAGTGGGAAAGGATAACTAAGGATATTGTTATCAAGTTACCAAGTGTGAGTGGTGGATATGATGCGATTTGGGGTGTAGTCAATAGACTGACTAAGTCACCTCATCTCTAGCTATGCTTAGGACGTGTATAGTAGATATTAGATGTAGTCGGGGTGCTTATCTATTCATGAGATGAGTTTTTCCCTAAGGTGGGGATTATCATTCGGGTATGGGATGTGCTTCATTTGAAACATAGTATGGAAAGGAATGTAGGTTACCGTTTTATGGGCCATAACTGGAGAGAGTAAGTTGAATGGATCGAATTTGGTGCATGAAACAACCAACAAGATAGCGGTAATACAGGAAAGGCTTGAGGCAGCCAAATTGTCGAAATAGTTACCTTGGTAGTAGTGAGAAACTTTTGAATTAATGCTGGTAGGTTATGGGTGGTTGAAGGTCTCACCTTGGAAACCGAGTTATGTAGGAACATTGAGAATTTCTGTCTTATAAGCTGAGTATCGGAAAATTGGATTGGGAGGTGCTGAAAGTTTGAGTAAACCTGAAATTGCGTGGATTCTTTAGATACGTTGAGCTTTGTAACATCTTATATCTTAATTTCAAGACAGTTCTTGTTTGATGAGTTGCGAGGTTAAGATATAAAACATGTTGTTACACAACTTAAGGTTCCTAAGGAATTTCCTTGAGGACAGGCGAGGCACATGTGGATTTGGTGTTTTCTTTTCGTTTGGGGTTGTTGTGTTGCTAATTGCACCCTTAGGAGGGTAAGCAAAGTCACTAGCAGTTGGATTCGGATTGTAGAAGTTGGATAAGATTAAGGTTGACAAGACTCTTTGTTTTGTCAAGGAACCGTTGATGTTGTGGACCGAGAGGTCATGAGTAAAAGTATAGTATGATAGCATTAGTGAAAGTTCGTTGGGTTCGAAGCGTGGTCCTGAGCTTACTTAGGAACACAAGGATCAAATGAGGTCAAGGGAGTTTAAAGCGTAATGGGAATGTTTTATGTTGTAAATGTTGGAATTCAAAGTGTAACTATGAGTTTAACAACATGGGGTATAGGAGGACTACTTGAAAGTAAAAGTATCCTCAATTAAATTGTTTGGCAATGATAGAAGTTGAACCTCTAGTTAAATCTCAAGACGATGATTTTCCAAAGGAGGGATACTGTACAACCATGAACTTGACCAGGTTACCAAACCGTTAGTGTTGACTTAGGTTCTGTTGTAAGGTAATGGTTTATGTGATTTGATGTGTTTTATTGTGTCTTTAAATGTGATTTTATGAGGTATTAGTAATCAATCTATGAGTGTGATCAACACAATGAGATTGGAATGTGAAGAGTATGGATGAGTTACCTTCCGTTTCACTTTTGAGTGACTCGGAAATGATTATTGAGATTTGAGCATTTTCCGTGTTAAATGTTAAGTATTATTACTTATATATAATTTTCGTGTTATAATTTAAGATAAGTTTAGGTTTGGGGTTAAGTTAAAAAATGATTAATTGATTGGAGAAATTTCATTTTAATCACTTATAGTGAAGGTGGGAAATGATTGGTTATTTTGAGGAGAATTTTGATATTTGGTTAATATTGAAGTCTAATGTGGATGATTAAAAATGAGATGCGAGTCATTTGTGAAGAAATGATTTATAAAAATAAGAGAGTTTTTTGGTAAACTTTCCGATAACCCGATAGAAAGTGAATTTGGAAATGAAAAGTTATATTTTAAAAGTATTTCAGAAGCAAAATGGTTTACCAAATTAGCTTAGGTTTTTATAAAGCTTAAGGTATTGAAGGTAATTAATTAAAAAGCATTAATTTTTTAGGCATGAATAGTAAATACGAAAATTAAAGGGAAAATTAGAAAAGAAAAAAAAAGGAAAAGAAACTAGTTTGAGTCCTAATTTAATACCTAGTTATAGTTAATCTAAAACACTTCTAGGTAGTATATAAATACAAAACAAAAATCCCTAACCCCCCATATCAGAAATCGGCAAAACCAAAGGAGAAAAAGAAGAAGAAAATTTTTAGGGTTTTCTTTTAAGGTAATTTCTAATCTTTGTGTAATTCTAGTTAATTAATTTTCAATTATTGTAATCTAAGTATGATGGATTAGGGATTATAAATTAGGGTTTATAAATTAGGGTTTTAATTTTCTGGAAGTTATAGTTTAATGATGATTGGTTGATCATTAGTTTAATGGGTTACGTGTTTTGATCATGCGTTAGGGTTTAGATCGCCCGAATTAATTGTTTAATTCACTGCAGAAAGTTAGGCAGTTTTGTAACGAGCATAACTCAATCATAAATTATCAAATAAATAATTTACAACATACTGGAGATAACCTCAGAGAGTCTACTTTCCAGAAAAGTTGGCCTCGTAAGTTTTTATGGTCGGGAAGTGGGTCAAAAGGGCGTTACAAAATCAGTGTGTAAAACAGTGACGAATTTCAGTTTTGATTTTAATTTTTCTAAAAATACTTAGACATCTAGTTAGAAGCTAAAAATCACGTGGAAGTTAGTTTATATATTGTGTGTGACCCCTGAATTTTTTCTAAGCATGAAAGGAGGTCTAAAGTGGTCAGCTAGTGCCATACTTTTAGAAGGTCAGATTCTGGACGAATTTTGAACACCTTGGATTAATGAATTTCAAAAGGGTATTTGTAAAAGGGTGATGGTTTTGGGAGAGCTATGAGAGGTTCATAGGACATATATGTAGCATGGTGAATTTTGGTTTGAATTATGGGAGTGTTTAAGTGGTGCGTTTAGGACGCGTAAGTGGGTATAAAAATCTGCTCAAAACCAGAAAATATAAAGTGTAGCATTGAAGTGTAAATAGCATATGTAGGAGTTGGAAAAGGTTTAAATCAAGTATAGAGCTATGGTAGATAGCTTAGATATCCATCATAGTTGAGGTTACATCATATTGGGTTGAATACCTAATTGATGGTAGTTTATTGTGTGCTTAATTGTTTAGATTGTTCGTGAGGTGTTGTGAAGCTTTTGTTGGATTATTTTGGGAAGCTAAGCATCAGGTGAGTTTCATAGTCCCTCTTTTTACATTGTTTTTAAATTGGGATGGAAATGATGCTAAGTGTTTTGGAAATGTTTTGAATTGCTGTGATTATGTGTTTTGATTTCGTGTGGACATTATGTGATTGCATATGGCTTGTTGTTGCATGATATTGTGTTGTGTTGAGGATCATTAATAGTGGGGCTGATCATCTCACGGATCGTTAATTTGAGAATGATCAACTCAGTGAATTGGTATGGGTCCAGGCCTAATTATAAGCTTCAGCTGGTAGACTTTTAGGTGCGTAAGTGACGTATATGGGATCGGAGAGGTACGCCTACCCAGTATATGTATGGTTGGTTTGATCTGGTGATTTGGTTTACATGTTAGCATAAGTTCATATGTTGCATAATTGTCCTATATTGTTTTGATAATCACAGTAATTGGTTTGAAAGGTTTATAATGTGTGTCTTAAACCTATGACTCTCACCAACCATTGTGTTGACGTTTTAAGCATCATTTTCAGGTGTGAAGTCATGAGGATTCTTAAGATAGTGAGAAGTGGCTAGAAAGAGACCTTAAGATGATCTTGAAGTTTATATGTGGATGTTTAGCATTGTATGGATATATGTTGCATGTCTCTTATTGATGAGAACTTCCTTTTCATCAATAAAGACGCCTTCTATGTTTTGCTTAGTTATGGGTATTGTTATGACACTTTGTGTCTTTGCTTTACTTTAGTTTCATTTTAGTATTCTCTATATAGACACCATGTGTTGTGATGATATCCATTCTCGTTATGCCTCGCGTTTCTGCCTTGGCGGGGTGTGACATATTGGTATCAGAGCCTTTGGTTATAGAGAACTAGGTGGTTGAGCCTAGACTATAGCTTAAGGGTCCCTCATATAGTTGCATTTTAGGGCATAAGTGTTTGTGTATGTATATACCGTATGTTTCCGCTACCTAAAAGCTTTGAAATTCTTTCTATTTTAAATTACTACTATATAATATGAAATATATACTTTGTCATTATGGGGATCTAATGATATATACCCCTTTGTTATTATTTTAGTCATGTCTTCCCCTACCCCTAGGAGATATCGTTGGGAGATTGTTTACCTCACTGGACCCGCGGAGTTGGGTGACTTTTGAGAGAGAAAAGTCAAACCCAAGCGAGGCCCAACATAAGTTATTTCGTTTTCTACCTCGATGCGTTGCTATAATCGAGGATTGCTTTTATATTTTAGGTCACGATGTGACTTCTGTTTTCGTTTGGTGAATTGGGATTTTATGGTTCGTTAGATGGATTATCATGTTTGAGTTATATTTGGATTATTATTAAGTGCTATATGGTAGATGTGTGTTATCATTGAGATGTGTGGTCTTGGAAGTAAGTATACGTGTGCAAAAGGTGCAATTATAATTATGGTCGCGAACATAATTATAAAGGTGTCACACACGTGGACTTGTGACTTTGATTGCATTGATCATTGTTGCTTGTATGTATTATGTAAGGATGTAAGTCTGGATAGTTGTGTAGATGGTAAGGTTCCCTTTCATCTATCGTTTGCGGATACATCGGATACCTGTTGGTATTGTCGTCGCGATTCTTAAGTTGGTTCGTTAGCTCGTTGTTCGTTGAGATATCCAACGCTCGTGTTGGTATTTTTTAGTTGTCATCATAGAACTAGTGCTCTATGTTCTCTGTTCGGCGTTTTGATTGGTTCCTTTGTCTTAAGGTGGCGATACTTTTTGGTTTGGTTCTATGACCGTTGGTATGGATGAGTTCTTATGGTTGTTTGTTTTGCAAGAGTTCCTGTCGTGTTCGTTTTCAAGTAAATTAACATTTTGGTATTGGAATCCTTAATGTATTTTGGGAGTCTATTTTGCTATCATGATGTCTCTTGTTGCGAGTCATAAATTCCTTTTCAAAGTAATTTTGTTGTAGTCGATATCATATCGTTTAGGTGTTAAAAAAAACTTCTTTCGAAAATAAATTATATAAATAAAATGCAACACATTTGTTTTAACCATCTTTTGATTTCTTTTATAAAATCATAATTAAAATAATTTTATGAAAATTTTATTTAAATTTATTTTTACACTTAAAATTATTGGCATTATTAACTAAGGTGATTCTATTGTTTTAAAATGATTGGTATAAGGTTATGAGGGAAAGTTTCCTTGGGTAAAAAGTCGGTTTTGGAACAAAGGTTCTTAATCTTTTAATTAATGGGTCGTGGTACGTGGTAATATTCATTGGGTGTTTCTAGCATCGTTGATGCGTTTGTTAGGTCTGAGGTTCGTTCGTTATGTCGATGTTTATATTCGGTTGTTTCTTCTTTTGGGATTGTGTGATTTTTGGGTCCATACCAATTGGTGCATGTGAAGTTTGGTATTTCTTCATGGCGTGGTTCTAGAGTTGATGGTAGGTCATATCTTCTGAGTGGTGCGATTGATGGTAGCGAAGCGAATAGAATTATTCGCGATTCCAAGTTAGAATTTGAGAATTCTCGTTTTACTTAGTACCTCTTAGTTATGGGAGCGTTGATGTAGCCGTATGAGAGAATTGGTTGTTGAGGCATAAGGCTGGGATGGCATGCCACAAGAAGGTAGTTAAAATACCTTAGTGAGCTAAAAAGTGTTTAAGGTTCGTGAGGAAACGAACTAAAGAGGATGCGAGGTCTCGTAGGAGTACCAAAGCATATGAGTCAAAATTTAGTGATACTTTAGTAGTATGTGAGCTTCTCGAAGTGTTTCTCAGGATTTAGTGGGTTTTACCCCTCGTCGTAGAATAGGATTTCGTATGGAATTAGTACAAGGAGCGACGCTGATTTGCGAAGGCTCGTGTCGTTTGATGTTTTTTTAGAAAGGCAAGAGGTGTGGAACGATTGCAGGAGTTGCAAAGTGACGTTTTTTTTAGAAAGGCAAGAGGTGACGTTTTTTTAAGCATCATTTTTAGGTGAGCTTAATTGTGCTAAGATAGAGCGCAGTGGCCAGAAGAGACCGTAGGATGCTTGGAGTTTATTTATGCTTTCTGTTTTGAATAAATGCGTTTGCATGAATTGTTTGGATTATGTTTTTGCTTGTCATTTATTGACGAGACATCTTTCTCATTAATAAAGACACCATTAGGTTTTGGGTATTGTTATGACACTTTGTGTCTTTGCTTTACTTTAGTTTTCATTTTAGTATTCTCTATATAGACACCATGTGTTGTGATGATATCCATTCTTTTTTACGCCTCGCGTTTCCGCCTTGGCGGGGTGTGACAAATACAACGTATACATGTATCAATATGACATATCCTGGGGAATGGATATAACGTATTGACTTCCTGTATAGTTTTTGGTATTTATTTCGAGTCTAACCAAACGAATACACGGAGATAGAATTGAATTTGTTTTCTGAGAATTTACACAGGACCTCGTGAAAGAAAAATTGACGATGTTGGTAGAGAATCTACAAAATCTGAAAATCTTGAAATGTTGGAGTCCTGAAACTTCAAAACGGTTGTTCAACATACAATGTTGCTTGATAAACTCAACATGGAGAATCTATCGAGCAAATATCGGGGGAGTTTCTCATTCTAATTCTTTTTAATTCTCGTATTTAATGTTTTATATATACAACGAGGACGTTGTATAGGGGATGGGAATTAGAATGATCACTTGTCCTATTTTTCACAATAAAAAGCTTAAGTTATGCTCAAATTTAAAAAAAATTCAAGCATACTTTTGTGAAATTACATGTTACATAACCCACACACAATAACCCTTGTTAGATATTGTGAGGATTTAACCTTTCCGTTTCCAAATGTTTACCCAAATTCTACAAAATATGAGTGTGCCAGTGATGTTGTAGACTTTAGAACTTGGCTTGGTATATCTATTCGAGACCACAATAATGAGTATTATGAATTTAATTGGAGTAACTTGTTTAAATTGGTAAATCTTAGGATTACAACCAAATCGCCTATACATGTTGTTTATTAACTAACTACACCGGTTAGTTAACCTCCCGTTAAACCCTTCCACTCTCATCTTTAGAGTGATGATCCACTAGAACAACCCGTAGAGCCAATCCTTTAGGAATTTACACCAACTATTTGTTTCGTTACACCCTTACACCTTAACCTACCCTGTTAGATTAAAGTTTAATTTACAGTTGCTAGTTGCTTAAAGTGTAAAGTTTGTATTTCCCGAGTCTTGTGTCATTTTCTATCTTTGCACATTGCAAATAGGAATGTATATTAGTAGTCAAAGCTCATGTGATTTTACTACATTCACAATTAATGGTGAATCCGAAGAACGAAGAAATTACCGAAGGAATTATCCGGAATTATTATGATCGTGAAGATGGTAAAACTACACCGAGATTTGAAGTTTAGTTAGTAAAAAAAGAAATAAAAGAAATAAAAGAGAGAAATAAAGTTTGAAGATAATCGTTTCGCGAAAGAGCATTACCGAAGGAATTATATGAATGATCGATTATTCGTTGATACATCAACAAAAATCAACGATATAGAGTATTATACAAAGCAGAAGATATCGCCACTTACCTTGTAGAGTATGTAAAGTTTTGGGATGATTGGGAAGTTGACCGTTATGGGAACACCAACTTAGGTTGTTGTTTTTTATCTATGATCAAGACGTTGTAAATAGTAGTGTCTTTGTCATAATAACGGTCGGGAAAATAAGTGTCTAGCAACTTGTATCTTAGTCTTAATCTATTTGTTTCTTGATTTTTATTTAACAACAATTTACTTCCCTCTCACCTAATGATTAGCCGCTGGTTTTACTCGAACGGGGATGTGATCGAGCATGTATGTCTATCCTGTGGATTCGGGTGTGTATGCATGTCTCAGCTGCCTCGTTGGTTTATGACTTTTGGTGAAAGTTAGAAGGTTCCTACCCTATATCATTCTTCATCCTAACCGTTGGTTAAATTCGAATGGGGATGTGATCGAACACACATGTCTATCCCGGCGTTCCGGGTGTGTATGTGTGCTTCAGTTGCCTTGTTGGAGTGGTACTTCTGGTGAAAGATTGTAGAATGATCAAACCGTACGCCTTTCCATACAAAAAACTCATATTTACCTTTATAAACTTGTTACTCCTTGGCTTTAGTGGTGGAGATGTGTATCCTTGCCAAGCTTATGATAGAATACTCGTCACGACCGAGCAATTGAGCGAATTAGTTACATGTTACCACGTAGATTAGTTGAGTGATTTGAGTGTTTTCATCTTCCTATTTCGTGAGGTGTTTGGTTGTGTACTTGTAATAAATCGAATAAGTGATGTAAAGGAAAATATCTTTAAGGGATACATTTTTATAAACTTCTAAAGGCTACTTGAGGACAAGTAGGATTCAAGTAGGGGGATATTTGATGACATCAAATAACGTCTATTTTATAGCATCATTTATCCTATGTTATTAACCCATTTTGTATAGTTATTGCAAAGAATTGTTACTTAATCGTTTATATTTGAGAATTGCAGTAATTATGGAGTAATTGGTGAAAGTTAGCAAAAGGCACGCATTTTGGAGCATAAACGAAGAGTTCGAGAAAGTCTACTGATCTGACAGCCAATACGCCGTATTATTCTAGACCTATACGACGTATCCAAGACTTTGACGAATCAAAAGACCATTGCCTGACTTTGAAGAATACGCCGTATCCACATCAACGATACGCCGTATGTAATACTTTGGTCAACGAAGAAGAACAAGCTGGATTTACCCAATACGCCGTATCCATCAAGAAGATACGGCGTATCCGTGCCTACACTTCACAAGAAACCACGAAGACATAAAGACTAATACGCCGTATCCAGGAAACCCCTATACGCCGTATTCACAATATAGTAATAAAATATTCTGGAAGATATCAAACGTGGTCCTTACTCCAAGAAAGCCCAATATGCCGTATCCCACATTGATGGATACGGCGTATCGAACCGACTATCAGACCCTATATATAGACGACCCAAAACTCAATTTTAAGCATGCAAGTGAATCCCTAAACCACCAAGTCGACCAAGAGACGATCAGAAGAGCCTAGAAGGTCAGAAAAGAGCCTCAAGATCATAGGAAAACTCTTGTAATCTTCGCACAACCGAATACGCGTTCGATCGAGGTTTCTTTACTTTAATCGTTCATATATCAAACCGTGTGTATTTTTACAATGACTATCGGCTGATACCTTTAGGTATCAACCATGTTTATGAAGATCTAATGTTTGGTTTGTTTATCTCGATTGCTTAATTTATCGTTGATTGTTGTTTATGTTTATCAATTTATATTCGTTTACGTGCTTAAGTATGCGACCTATCATTCAACTAGGTCTAGTCCTACATATTTAATGCGCTGCAACTTCGGTGTTGTTTGGGCGTAGGCTAAGAGTCCGGGATAGCTCTCCATATTGCAATTTATATATCTAGAATCATAGGATCACAAATATTGACCTATCTTTGCCTTTAGAATAGTGAGCTTAGTTGGACTAGCAGGTGACCCTAGGATCAACGAGTACGTTCTTATTCCATAGGTAAAGACTCGGACAGTGGACTACTAGTATATAGATCGCCGTTAAGCAGTAAGTGGGTAAAGTCTCCATGAGCTAGGGTTTAGTAAGAGCACCATTACTTAGATCCTAAGATAGATTATAATCAACATAAGGATGCTTTATGCGGATGCGCCTAATTGTGACAGAATTAGCGTGTCTAGGTCTTAGGATGAAGTCCCGCCTAAGTCTAGGAATGATATGCCCTTCGAGATAAGACAATCATTGCACTAAATAAACAAACCTGCATTTTATCAGATTATTCATGGTTGATACGTTTTCCTTACATTAGTTCTCGACCGCTTCTCTATCGTTTTCTTGTCTTCTTGTGTGTGTTTATTGCTTTACTTGTCATCAAAACCTTAGGTTAGATACACAAAACCGTGCCAGTCTCTCAGGCTGAAACCCCCCTTTTGCATTAGTTTTAGGTTTAACTTAGATAACTAAAATACTGATAGAATTAGGAATTAACGCTCTCGCTCTTAGTGATCGACACCCTACTTACCATGAAACTTCATCTGACCGGGTACACTGCCCGTTAAAGTGTTATTTTTAGGTATAGTCGGCATAAAATAAATAGTAAAACTTGATACATAAATAACACCTACACAATGACACATCATACACGTACCTTGGGCTCATTTGGAGAAAAAACGGACAAGATTACGACTCTACACTAAAAATCATGAAGAATTGTGCATACAGAGCGTGAAGACGACGTCGCCATCATAAAGTGATGACGTCAATATCTTCATCGTGACGGCGTCAGAGATCCAGCGACGGCGTCAGGACGTGGCCGACTTAAAAAGGATCTAGAATTATCCACGTGGCGACGGCGTCACAACTTTAAAGCGACGTCGTCGCGTCGTTTTCACTATATATGTAAAACCGATTTTAGGGTTTTAAGTGGGTATCTTTTATATAACTCTTGGGAGACGAACCCTAGTCATTCTAGCAGCTTTTTATGTCGTTTTTAGGGCCTCAAAACCCTATTGTAACTACCTTCAATCCATGTTTTAATCAAGTAAGATTGTTTATCATTAATCATTCAATATGTCTATGTGTTGTTTGATTGATTTATGCTCTTGCTTTCTTTATAACATGCTAGGTTAAACCCTCTTTTATATTTACTTATGATTGCATGAAACTTAGGTTGTAAATCCTTTTAATGTTGCTTCTTGTTGATGGATGTGCGTGTTGGGCTCTAGAAAACTAACCAAAAGATATTAAATTGGCATAGACGTCTAGGGAAACACGAGTGTGTAGAAAGGATACCATCGGTAACAGTCTTCATACTACCTTACCCCTAATACGGTTTATCCCTCTTAACATATTTCACATCCATTTAATATACTCTTAGGGGCCTTGTAATAGTTTTTATACCACCTTACTTGTGAGTTGCCTTAACGAAATATTAAATAGACGTCGGGTTCGTGTAATTCATTCATGACTTAGGAAATACTTACACAGATCATCGCAAGTGTGACAAAGCAACAAATCTAGGAGAAGCAATCTGAGGAGTAGTGCATAATTAGGTAAATACATCTTTTTATCATAAAGTTATCACTAGTAGTTTAGATTATATTTAGTTTAATTAGCTAAAATAAACCAACCTCTCAAAACCATGATATTTACTTGCTTTATTAAAAATATAAAAACACAAAAAGAATTTTCTCTCAACCCCTTAGAATTCTGTTAGACCGTGTTCGAACCTTCCCAACCTATTCCCCTAGAGAACGATAACAACCCCCGAGTCTTGCCTTACTACACTACAACAGTCAGGTACTCTGCCTAGGGGATTGTAATGCTTCCTGTAAAGTCTTCACAACCTCCACATCAGGACGCATATTATATAAATTGCTTTTGCACATGTCTTTAATGAATGAGTGGTCCTCAAGTACCATAAATAAGTGCATGTGAGGTATTGTTGTCAATTTTGCAATTAATATGCGTCATTGAGAGTTTATTTTGCTCTTTTAATATTTGTATACGCATTGAATACTTTTCAACCAATACATTTGATATTGGGTTGGAAGCTACACATATATTTTGTCATTTTTTCATGACTTATTCTTAACATCAAAAATTTGGTGAACTTCAATACAAAGTTGTTGCCAACAAAAGTATTCGAGCAATTCGTTTAGAAGACTGGCATACGATGTTTGAAATATATACATTTAATTGAGGAGGATCATTGTGCCCACTGCACTCTTTTTCTTCATTAAGTTTTTATCCCATTTAGTATTACTTGATAAGGTTTTTAATGAAGCAGTCTATAACATATAATAAACGATGAATATCCAAGAAGAAGTATTGTAAAATATTATTATTGGCTATGTATAGGCTTATGGGCTCTGTCTATTCATCCTATATCATTAGGTACAAGCTGTATATGATTTTAATATGTACCTTATATTGATTTGTATTGAATTTTTTTATTAACAATCAATAATAATTCTCTCTTCCTCTCATACTTCTCTTCATCTTTTATATCATTAGTTAATTTCAAGTAGGTTGTTATGCTTTATTGTTTGAGGTATGTTAATTTGTATATGATTTTAATATTCTGTTATGTACCTTATATTTATTTATATTGAATTTTTTTATACAAGTTTATGTATGTTGCGTATCTAAAAGGGGGTGATACTCAGTCGTTTGGTTTTCGACGTTCAGTAGGGACTCGGAGTTATAGACTCGAAGTTAAGAGTAAAGGGGGCGTTTAACACTCACGATGACAATCGGGGGTATTCGGTTGAGTTCCCGGGGGATAGGGCCGGTGTGGTGGTTGGGTGGTGTGGAAGGGGTATTAGGTTCTGGTTGGGGTAGGCGTGTGCGGGGTGGTTTTGGTTAATAAAAATAATTAACCGTACAAAAGATCACAATAAAATCATGTATATAGCACGGAACCATCGTAAGGGATCGCGTATGATGTGGAATAAGATTAACATAATAAATAACAAATTTACTAATTCGCTTATCGGATTTATTATTCTTTAAATGAGTAAGTACGTAATCAAACAGATGCTTAAGAAAAAATAGAATAGAACACCTCCTTGTTCTTTCAAATCCATCTATTTGAAACAACTATAGTCACTAAAGTAGATGGACCTTTACATGTAATTAGGCCACACAACACACGTCCTTTGATTTTATTTACAACCCGACTTGCTAGTCAAGGATAGTACACCAACCTAACAAATCACAACCGGTTCTTAGGTTTTTTGCCTTCTTGGAATAAATGTATCGAAACAGAACCCAAAGTGTTGTTTAAGGTTTTTTTTGTTTTCGGAAATCAGTTTTCTATGGGAGAGAGAGAGAGAAGAGAAATGAGTAGTTTTTTAAGAAGTTTTTTTTTTTTAAAAAAAAGAGTCTTAAGAGTTTTTTTTTTTTTTTTTTAATTATTAGGTTTTTTTTAAGTTATGAGGGATTAAACCTCATCAAAATCCTTTAAAATCAAAACCTTATATAGTTTAAGCTAAACTTGGTGACCAAGTTAAGCTTCCACCTCCTCTTGTTTCCTTATGTTGCAACCCCCTGGTCTTTTATGGCCTTGCCATATTTTTCAGGTTAAGTTTTATTTACTTACGTCACGCGTTAACAAATAAAGACTTAGAATTAATTAAAGCGTCTAACGGTTTACCTGTTATGGCCTTCAGTGAGGATGGCTTGAGTGTCATTGCTACTAAAATGGGTACTCCTATAATGCTTGACTTTTATACATCTGATATGTGCATGCAATCTTGGGGTAGGTCAAGCTATGCTAGAGTTATGGTTGAGCTTAAATCCGATGTGGAGTTGAAAGATAACATTGTCGTGGTTATGCCTAAAATTACAAGGGGGGCCATTATACATGTAATATACGAGTTGAGTATGAGTGGAAACCTCCTA
The DNA here is from genome assembly GCA_026074375.1 of Tanacetum coccineum. Classification (NCBI taxonomy): domain Eukaryota; kingdom Viridiplantae; phylum Streptophyta; class Magnoliopsida; order Asterales; family Asteraceae; genus Tanacetum; species Tanacetum coccineum. The sequence continues at coordinate 13,848 of BQNB010010304.1, forward strand.
GGTGCTCATTCTGTAAGGTTTATGGACATGTTCATAAGGAATGCACGATGAATACAGTTGCTGGTGAGAAGAAGATAGTGAAGAAGCCTAGTTAAACTTCTCGAGGTGTTCCGGTTGGTCCAAAAATGGGTTTTAAACCTCAAAAAGAATATCGATCTGTTACCAAAAAGCCTACAGCTAGTTCTAGTGGTAATAAGAAAAAAGGTGTGGAACGTACTATTGAGGTTAGTAATTCAAATCCATTTGATGTCCTTAATTCGATCGATAATGATGGGGAATTTGGTACCAATGGGGGGACCAAAAATTTGGTTAATAATGAGGCTACTTCAAGTGGATCCTCTTTTATGAATATCGATAATGATGGGGAGTGTGCTAGTAATACTCCTATTGGTGCGAAAATCGATCAAATTGAACGACAAATTGGTGAAGGCAAACTTAGGCTGTTGGATAATGACGGGAACCCGCTAGTTCCTACCGGTATTATAGAAAGTGATAGTGAAGTGGAACTGGTATTTCCTGAAACTGGTAACTTAAGGATTCCAACGAGTGGTAAAGATGGAAGTGATAAAGGTTATGGTACTAATAGCTTGTTGAAACAATGGAGGGATTCTTATCCGGATAATGATGATTATGACCCGTATGATGATGATATGTACGAGAATCATGATTTGTCCGAGCATCTGCAGTCTATTTGTGATGATCTTGATATCACAGTCCGTGGCAGGAAGAAGAAATAGATTTTTTGATGTTTGTTGAGTCAATTGTAATCTAGTCTTAGTAGTATCCTCCTGTGGAGTAGTTGTGCTTGTTATGTTCGCTTCTATGCCTATGTAACGGGCTGAGATGTGGGACTCACCCACATCCGTTGTACTGAATCATTTTTTTGGAGTAATATATTTACCAGGGAAACCCCTTACCCCAAAAAACGGTTTAATTAAAGTTCGTTAAGCAAATCGTGAAATGTTTAACTAATATACTTAATATAAATATATTAATTACGTTAGTAATCGTTGTATCGCGGTGTATACGTGTGTGACCCCATAGGCTCACGTATCTCCGACCGTAAAATTATTTGATTTGACATGAGCACTTCCCAATAACTCTCACTTATGAAAGTCATATTCATATAATAACTTATACTGGCAAATGTTACCGTCTAGAAATACGTCAATGCTCCCAGAAATACTTGAGTGCAGTTTCGTAAAACGTCTTAGTTTAAACGGTTCATTAATAATCATCCTTTTGTTTCAGATACCTATTAAACTATGAATATGGGTCAAAGTCATTCCAAATGTTCAACTATTTTGGTTCTCGATATAGATATTGAACAAGATTATCAAACGTAAACAAGATTCATCTTAACTTACTTTGGGCACAACCATGCAAACATCTGTTCAATTCATCGAGGGGCCTAGTAGTATCTAACTCCAAAAACACGTAGAGGAACAAATCATATTTTAATTGCACGTGTCATTCATGTGTTTCACAACACCTATGAAAATAGCCTTTATAAATACATTATTCAGGATAGCGATTGATTATAATTAAGAAATATCATTCACACATGCAAGACATACTTGCATCTCAAGTCCGAGGATGAGTACAAATACAACCATTTACCAGATTCACTTAATTACACCGATCTATAAAGTGAAAAACTCGTTGATTGGGGTAGTCCAATATTTATAACCAATGAATATCATATGAGTTTGGCGGACACAACTTTTAATATTCAAAAAATATTATCAATCGCTCACATTTGTCTTAATTCAACAATACCCCCATATTGTTGACTGACAATGGGCAATTTTAGAATATTTAAATTATTCATGGATTAAACATGCAAATATATGACACAGTTGAAAAATTCATATCAAGTATATTAATATATTATGAAATATAAAACTATTTTACATCCCTTATCTACATACTAAAAACACATATTTACATGAGACTATTAGCGGGACGAAGTCCAATGCTCCTCGCATGTTCAATATGCTTGGTACATGGCATTGGCTTTGTGAAAGGATCAACTATGTTGTCATATGTGTGAACTTTGAGAAGACGGATTTCACCCATTTCGATAACATCTTGAATGTAGTGAACTTTCCTTTGATAATGTCTGGCACCTCTTTGAACTTCGGGTTCGATGGCGATGATGATTGCACCCGAATTGTCGCAGTACACCCGAATTTTCTCATTCTTTATCTTATTCTTTTCCTCCTCACGCAGAATTACAATTTTATACTAAAAGAAAAGTGGCTAGACTTTAGGAGTCAAACCTGAACATGTGATCATGCAAATACATTCGACTAGTGTTGCTAGTCTTTAGGATTAATAATAAGAGGAAACATGGTAAATTAAAATGCCTTAGTAGCCCTAAAAGCATGCGACTAAAATTGGAAGAAATCTTCACGTGATCTCTCTGTACGCAAACGTGTTTGATATCAATAAAATTTGGCCCACAAAGGTACCCGTAGGCCCCAACCAGTATGTCGACTGAAGAGTGCAATGACCAAAGAGCAACGACCAAGACATGCATCATATTAGGATCACAAGCACTCCGTTACTTCATGCATTAATTTAGGAATCATTAGTATGCAATTCTTATTCGCGTTTAAGTAACTGTTGGCACTACCCCACGTTTATTTTACGTGCTCCTGTTTATTAGGCTTACATCAGTTGTTACTTTTTCTATTTAAATGTAATTTGCTTATGGAATAAAAGCTGAAAAAGAAATGAATTCGAAGTTCTGGTCTTCTACTTTTCTATACTCTTGGAGATTTGCTAACTCAATTAATTAGCTACATATCAATTGTCTTATTCTTAATATGTTTCTTCCGAGATTGACCATATCAAATCGGTCTCTTATCAAAAAATGAATTACGGAAACAAGACAAACTGGAAGAATTGTTTTTGCTTTTAATTATTCTCTCAACACACAATACATTCGACGTTTAGGCTTACATTGTTTCTGTTGTTTTGGTTTTGTTGAGGATATGAGATCATGGTCCTTATGCATTATTAATTTAGGAATGAATTGAAGCCCTTCTTTTCTTCTTTCTTTTACTATAGAATTAGTCAAGAAGTATTGTAGCACCTCTCTGATTCTTTTGGTTCTTTATATTTTGTTTGACACTCTCCTTTAGCAAAGATCGTCACGGATCAGAGCTGATAGATCAAGGCTGCAATTTTGAATTTATCTACTGCAACAGAAAGTGAATGTACAATTATGACTTAGCAATTCATTCACATTTCTTTGCATGCATCTTGATCTGAATTTGATATACCAAACAAAATTACTTTCGTATATGATGCGGGGAGAATGATGCAGTTCTGCCTTCACCAGATTTAATCAAAGTCAAAACATTGACTTTCTTTAATTTTATTTAAGTTTCACAATAAATTGTGATTAGAAAAGCATTTAATTATTTTAAGCAGTTATCAATCTAGGGAAAATGAAAGGTCAAATCATCATAAATTGTGATTAGGAAAATATCTAATCAATTATAAATTTAGGATTAGGAAAGTCAAATCAATCTTTATTTAGATTGATTCTAGTTTTCCTATAAATATAGAGTCTTTTCTTTGTATTGGATATCTTTGAGTTTTGATAATAAAAGCTTTTGCTTTGTTCTTGGCGGTTTGCTAAGATTCTCTTAATAATCGGTATTCGTTTGAATCAACGGTTGTTGGAGTTTGCCTGATTATTCGTATTCTTTTCGAAACAACGATAGTTGAAGATGTTTCTGGGTATCGTGAGAATCAACAGATTCCAATTGTTATCCTCCGTTCATTTTCGCTACATCAGTGGTATCAAGAGCCGAATCCTGATTAAAACGCCTCCAATGAGAACCAGGAATATTAATATGTCATGAGCGTATTATGGCAATAAATGACGACTTAGATCATTTTGTTGATAATTTTCTAATCGCATGAATGATAGATGGAACATCAAAGAAAGATATGGGGAACGTAACGGTCGGAGAAGTGAAGAACGAAGAGTTAGGAAAACCGTTCTTTGAGTGTGATTGTTCATCTTGTAATGAATGGGGAAGATCATGGTGTAGCAGTTGACGATATATGAAGGAGCCCCCCCCCCCGCCCACCAACGGGGGGGGGGGGGGGGGGGGGGGGGGGGGGGGACACACAATTATTTGAGATGGTTATGAAGAAGCTCCAATATTTATGATGATCATTTGAAGAAAGAAATCTGATTGCCGGTTTATGATACCGATATTGAGATGTCAATAGTGAGGAAGAAGAAAACATGGAAAATATTGTAGTTGTGGCTAAATGATCTTTGCCTTCAATGATACAAACTACTTTAAGTGTTGATTTTTCAAAAAACATAAATTCAAACCCTCATGAGTTAATTTGGTCGCAAAAAGGTCATTTGGTCGAGGTTAGTATTTTAATTGGCAAAAAATATCAAGAAGGGTATTTGAAAGCTAAACCCATGGATGATAAGTTGGGTTTTAAAACGATCAAAGTTCGAGGTCGAGTCATAATAAAGAAAGGGAATTTAATGCAAGAGATACAAATTTGGATGCTACGAGTACAAGGGACGAGTGACTTAGCAATTCATTCACATTTCTTTGCATGCATCTTGATCTGAATTTGATATACCAAACAAAATTACTTTCGTATATGATGCGGGGAGAATGATGCAGTTCTGCCTTCACCAGATTTAATCAAAGTCAAAACATTGACTTTCTTTAATTTTATTTAAGTTTCACAATAAATTGTGATTAGAAAAGCATTTAATTTTTGTGATTAGGAAAGTATTTAATTTCTAATCAATTATAAATTTAGGATTAGGAAAGTCAAATCAATCTTTATTTAGATTGATTCTAGTTTTCCTATAAATATAGAGTCTTTTCTTTGTATTGGATATCTTTGAGTTTTGATAATAAAAGCTTTTGCTTTGTTCTTGGCGGTTTGCTAAGATTCTCTTAATAATCGGTATTCGTTTGAATCAACGGTTGTTGGAGTTTGCCTGATTATCGGTATTCTTTTGAATCAACGATAGTTGGAAGATTGGTTCTGGGTATTCGTAGAATCAACAGATCCAATTTGTTATCTCGTTTTATTCGCTACATCAGTATATATGTTGGGTATTCCTACACTTCTACATGATCATGTTTAAAGGTTTCTTTTTTGGCTATACGGGTTTTTTTTTTAATATAATTTTATGGGAACATGGGCTTTAAATGAGAATCGCGCGTTACCGTTGGGCGTTTTTTTTATTGTATTTTGTGCGGATTTATTTTTTCGGTCTCATGTTTAATAGTGCGGGTTAATTTTTGCGTTAAAATATTATTTTTATTCTTTTCTATTTTTTATTTGTGCGGGTTTATTTTTTCGGTCTCATGTTTAATAGTTTGTTTTTTTATATGGGCTTATGTGTTGGGCCTCATGTCAATATTTTTGTAGTTTTTTTTTTCTATTTTATGCCGAGCGATTTTTTTTACATTGCTAAAAAAGAAAAAAAAATTGCCCAATGGGCCGGCCCAAATTGAGAGCCCAATAAAATGGGGGAAATGTACTGTAGCAAGGGGGGAAGAAACGACATCGTTTCAACCCCCCTATAGTATATGTATATAATTAAAAAAACTTCAAAATGACTAGTCATCTTATCTCATAGTGAGACATGTGTCTCTACGCAGCCACAGCGCGCGAGAGCGCACACAGGAACGCGCCAACATTCTTACAGAGCGCGCATCACACATCAAACATCCCAAGAGCAGTGGCGGGCTCCTCTAGTAGGCGGCGCGATAGAGAAGGTGACAGTGAGGATCGGCCACGTAATCAGTAGCACGTCTTACACCGGGAGTAGTTATGGCGCGATTTGAATCTTACACATCTTCATCAATGTAGTCTCCGGATAGTAGTTCACGCTGAGTGCTGAAGCAGGTAGGAGTTGATAGGGAGAAGAGATTTTTTGTGCACACATTACTCACCCGAAATTATGGACATCAGAGGAGGTATAGCAGATTTCGCAGTGAGTGGGCCCACACTCCAATCGATGCAATTGATATGCTTCGTTGCCATATCTCAGCGCACATGCACGCGATGAGGAAATATTCAACGGCAAGTGAGAGTGGCCGATTCTGATAGCACGATGCAGAACGTTAAGTAAGACGTTGCTCAAATTGCACCTAGCACACAAGACAGAGCACTATGTGAACGCGAGTTAAAAGATAGTCTCCTCTCACATTAAACGTTTGAGTAACTATCATACGCTCTTTACTCTACAATGATCATAACTTTGAGGAGATGTAGGACAGCAAGTCAGTTTTTACGCGGAATGGGGTCCTCACAACACAACAGTAGCGTGAATAGCTGTTGCAGTAGGACTTGACTAGTACAGGAGACATCTATGTTGTATGTTTGAGATTTGGCATGAGACTAGAGTTTTGGGGAGTAGGAGTGATTGCTGTATTGTGGAGATCTGATTATAGAACTTGTATGGAGTAGAGATGTATATATTATTATACTGAGGGGTGATGATATAGTATACTATATAGATCGAGTAGCGAGGAGCTATCATGTAGCTATCATTATCTAGACTGTGTCTTCTACAGTTGTAAGCGGAGGAGTGTGTAAAGTCCTTGTGGAGGTGGTGAGTCTGAACAGACAGTGGGTTATCAATATAGGAGGCTATGAATGTTAGGTGTTGCGGTTCAGCAGCTATCAATTGTCGAGAGGAGTGGAGACACGAGAGAGGACATATGAGTGGATTGGTCTCTGTGATGGAGCTAAACTCAATGAGTAGTAAGGAGACAATCTATATATGGATTAATTCTAATTAGAAGTAGGAGTAATTAAAAATTTGATTGAAGGATCATTATTTGTGGTTGAAGGAGTGTGGAGATACATTAGTGAATAGGATGTTAAAAGAGTGTAGTAGCAATTAGAGCTTATTTATTTACAGAAGGTTAAAAATAAAATGGTGAGCGGTATAAGGTTGATATAAATATTCAACTGAGAACTTAAAAATGTAGGTCATCTCACACATAACATGAAACATAGCCATTCTGGAGGTGGAATTTAAAAGATAGTGTATGAAATGTTGTGGTATAGTGGGGTTGTTTTGGAGTTAGTATTGGAGATTATAGGGGGGGGGAGGGTGGTTAGAGTTTGGATGTGGTGGGGGGGGTGGGAAAGGGAGTGATTTGAATATTGTGTTTGTATTATAATATGAGAATGTAGGGGTTGGGGTGAGTGGGGGGGGTGGTTTGGGTGGATGTGTGATTGTTGTATTGGGGATTGTGGGTTGGGTGTTTGGGGTGGTGGGGGGTTAGAGGGGGGGTTGGTAAGTTTTGTGGGGGATGTTGGGGGGATTGGGTATGGAGGGTGTTGATTGGATGTTGGTTTTTTTGGTTATGAGTGTATCTATACTATATACTATATCTCAGTGTGTTAGTGAAGGTTGGGGGTTGTTGTGGGGGGGGGTGTTGGTGGGTGATGAGGATATTTGGAAAATGTTAAGTGGTGTGTATGGAGGGAGGGGGGGGGGATTGGTGGGGGAGTTTGGGGTTGGAAGGGTTGAAGAGGGTGGGGGGGGAAGGTTGAAGGAGGAAGGGAAGGAGGAGGGGGTATATTAGTGGAGGTTGGGGTTGTAAGTTTGTGGGTAAGAGTTTGATTTTTAGATTAAGGGTTTAAAATGGGGGGATTGGTGGATTGTGAGTGTGAGTGGAGGAATTTGATTGTTTATGGGGGTTTATTGTTGGATGGGGGTGTGGGGGTGTTGGGGGGTGAGGGGTATGTGGTGGGTGGTTGGGTGGAGTGTGAGGAGTGAGATTTGTTGATTGTGGTTTTATTTTGTTTTTGATATGTTTGAGGGGTTTGGGGTTGGGGGGAATGTTTAGTTTTGTGTTTTTTTTGTTTGGTGGGTTAGATGGTTTTGGTAGAAGTTTTGTTTAGTATTTTGGGGGTGTATTTTGTAGGAGGGGATTAAGTTGGAAGTATGGGGGAATTAAATATAATGATTGTAGTGGGATAAATTAGGGAAATTTAATTTGATGTTGGTTAGAGTGATAATTTTGATTGAATTGGTTTGGATTGGAGGGTTGGATATTTAGTTAAGGATGGAAGGGGGAAGGGTGGGGGTGGGTGGGGTTGGGAGTTGTGGATAATTAGTAAGGGGGGGTTTGATGGGTTGGTTTGGGAGTTTGTGGGTTGGAAGGATGTTTAAGTGCATAGTGGTTTATATGGGGTGGTTAAGATGGGTTTTGAATAGTGTAGTGTTTGAGATGTAATATGGTGGTGGAGATGGTTTTGGGGGGGGAAGGGAGAGTTTTGTTGGAGGTTAATGTTGGGTAGGATGGTAGGATGGGTGATGTATTGGTATAAGTTTAGTTGTAATGAATATGTGGGGATAGGTTCTTGTTAGGATAGGTGTGGTTGGTTTCTAATGTGGGGGGATCAGGTTGGAGTTATTGGTGAGGAAGGTTGAGTTTAGGGCAAGTGTTGTGTTATTGGATTTGGTGTGAGAGGTTATGTGTGATGGGTGGAGGAAGGAGATTGGAGGATAAGGTATGTAAAGATGTGGAAGCAGATGTGGAGTGTGTGTTTGTTTTATGGGTATTATTAGCTTATTCTAATGTTGGTATTTGATTTGATTGTGTGTTTTGTTGTATTTGGATTGTTTTAGGTTAGATGGGTTTGTTTGGGTTGTTGGATGAGGGTGAATGGGGGGAATTTTTATTTAGTTTGATACTGGTTTTGTATTCTATATAAGTTATGTTAGAATTTTATTTGAAATTGATAGGATATGGTTATGTATATTAAAGTGTGAGTGATATGATGGAAGGTGTGTTAGGTGGTTGAGGATGGGGGGATGAGAATTGGGTGTTGATGAGATTGTTTAGTTTGTGTATTTAGGTATGGAAAATTTATGGATTGTTATAGATAGGGAGTTTTCTCATCTCTGACCAACAAATTGCTGTTTCCTATCTGTTCTATCCTATTCTAGACATGACAGGTTGGTTTTATATGAATCAAGGCCAATTTTAAAATGTTCAGCAACAGTGCACTCTATTGCTTACAATTTACTTCTGTATTAGTCATTTAGTTGTCTATTGAGGTCAAGGCAACGAAATACAAATCACAAAGAAAGGTTGCAAGCAGTTGCTCTACACAAATATACAGCATTAAAAATCCAACGTACATAGGATGTAAATCATGCTTTTTCACAGGGACAAACTGCTCGTTCAATGAAAAACAGAACAAAAAAACTTTTTATGTCCACATTTTCTACACATCAAGAACCCTTATATACAAGTGGCTTAGATAACATAAATTTTCTCTTTGTGAGTCAATTTAGATAGTTTAAATCTTATATAAATACATTCATGGACACTTGTTATCTATTGTAAACAGCTCAAATAACAAAAGCTAGAAAAAAAATACAGGCTAATGTACATCAAACTGTCTAAAAACAAGAATAGCTCAAACGCATGGCAGAAGATAGAGGTGGCCCTCCAGAAAAAAGAAAACCATTTCAGCCTTAATAATTCATCAAGAGTCACCATATGAATATTTATGCAGCTATATATACAAGAACAACCCCGGCCTTAACTATTTAGAAAATTAACAAAAAGGGAACTTACTAACAAATTTTGTTTTTTATTTTCTTCCCTTTTTTGTTCTTTGGTTGAAGCAATCACATCTCAAAATCCCAGATACTCTCAGCAGTTATCTTTGGTGTCTTTTTCTCCTCTGCTAAATTGACCGATGCAGAAACCTGGATAACATATAGAACCAAGAGTCAAAAGCTGCTTGACAATGAGATCCAAAACATAGCAAACCCAGAGTAAACCCCTAGTTAAAACACGCAAAAGCTAATCAATTGGATGCTAAACCAACTAAAAAATCCTGCAGCTACGCATTAAGAATCCTCACATGAATGGTTTAACAAAAATCAAGGCGCATATAAACAAGTAGTTGATAATAACTCTACTGATCGTTCTAGCTTCAGCTGTTTCAGACCGAAAAATTTAAGTAGGGACATTTTAATTACAACTATAGGATATAACCTATAACTGTAAGCTGCTGAACTCGTTACCAAGTCACTAAATCAAGCAAAATAAAAATTAAACCAAATAAAATAACTTTCAACAAGCCAACATACCTTGAAGCTCCCATTAGCAAACGAACTCTTGGTCAAATCCAACCCCAGAACCTTCGTAGATGACCGATACGAACCCCTAACCACACTATCATCACTAATCCTCCTTGACAAAGCCAGATCCCACGACTTATCACCAAAATCATACCGCGGCTCAAAAGTCATCACACCTCCATGCACATAACTATACTTCACCTCACAGTTCCCCGACTCAAAACCATAATTCGCCGAAACCTTATTATTTTCATCCAACATTAACACACTGTCTAACTTCGTTTGTTTACCGAAGACCGAATGCGAATACGATAAATTCAACGGCCTTCCACTAACCCTAACCGTGTTCATGAACTGAAATCTCACATCCTAATTGTAAACATAACAAACAAATACAACTTTAGTAATCATTAATCAGCAATCAGCTAACAAGTTAAAAGAGTAACTGAAAGTGAGTTAAAATATAACCGTGGTTAATACATTGTTAGGCATTCATAAACTGAAATCTTATATCCTAATATCACATATAAAATAAATATAATTATGATATTCATTAATCAGAAAAGTAAGGTAAAAAATAACTGAAACTGAGTTAATATAACTAACATCCTAAACTTAACATCAAATGAGAAGAAATCTTAAAATGAGAAGGATGAGAAGTAACTATAATCACACATTAAAGATGCATCGACTTCAATTAGATGTATCCCTAATATATTTTCTAGCTAAAAATTAGATGCATATACATATATCAGATTCATTTCATCAAGTTACGCGAATCGTATGTATTTTCCTTCCTATGCGGCCCAAATTTGTTGCTAGTACTACTTTACATCGTTTTCACTTCAAAATCACTTTCGAAACTAACTGATATGCATCTCATTGAATAGAGATGCACAGTGGCGGAGACACAAGGGGGCCGGGTGGGCATGTGCCCCCTAGCGAAAAAAATTGTAATGAAAATTTTCTAAAATATCTCAATATTTTTGTAATTTGCCCCCCTAACTCACCAATTTGTAGTGTAGTTTCTAGAAATTATCAAAGTTTGCCCCCTCGACCATAACTTTCAGGATCCGCCCCTGGAGATGAATGTAATTTAAGTCGATGCATCTTAAATACATGGTTATAGTTAATTGTCATCCTTTTTATTTTAAGTTTTCTTTCCTAGTTGTTTCTTGTAAATAGATATATTTATGTACACGAGCAACCTCATTTTCTTAACGAACTAACAAAAACAAAGCTTGTTTACTAATATCACATAATAAATAGATAAATTAATAGTTAAAAGAGGTGAAATTATTAATATTAAGTTTAAAAAACTAACAGCGGTTAATAATTGTTTTTTTTTTTACCTTTTTAGGTAGGTTATAATCGACAGTAAAAGAACCAGGGCTTTCAAGGGATAAGGTAAGGCCGTTAATTGAGGGACCGTTAACGAATGTATCATTAGTGACGGAAGCACGAAGGTTAATGTTTCCGGCGTTAAGTACCACGGAGCCGGTGGCATCGGAATTATCTGGGTCGTAGCTTCCTTTAAATGTAGCTTTCATCATGTTTATTTTATTTTGAAGATGATGATGATGGGGGCTTTGTCAGGGTTTATCTGTTTGGATTTTGTGGTTTTTGATGAATGTCAGGGGCTGTTTGGTTGTTTTGGTTAATTTGAGGCTGCTTTTCGTCCTTCACTTTTGGCCTTTTTCTTGTGCTTTTGAGTAGGGCTAAACATTACATATTGCGGACCGGATAGGATCAAACATATTTTGATCCGGTCTTCGGTTCACTTTTTTCTTCATTTTTGGTTTTTGGTCTGGTTCGGTCTTACGCACAATCAAGTATATTGCCTTGTTGGACCGGGTCGGACCAACCCGGGTCTGGACCGAACATTTCAGTCCAGACTTTTGGACTAAATCGGTTTTCAGTCCGATCAGATCTTGGTCGGTCTGGTTTTCGGACCATACTCAGCCTTACTTTTGAGTTTTCACACCAACAAGGTTTTAACTACCCGTGCACTGTGACAAGGTTGAGACAATTTTTTATCATGATAACATAAATTCTAATAATTTGATATGAATTTGAATTCTTGTTTAGTACTGTAATAGTTATAACTTGTACAAATAAATAGTTCAAAGTTAAAAAAGGTAAAAATATAAGGTTAAAAGTGAAAATTTGAGATGCATTATCCATTTTGGTTGTCAATTGATATATAGGGAGATAACATGGTGCGGTAGGGGCATTGCTCTACAAATAACAATTGCATAATCAAGTTATTGATGTGATAATTTAGGACCATTTCAACATCATCTTAATAATATACATCAATAACTAAAAGGGGAAATATTAGCTACAATTTATTGTAGCTAACTAGCTACAATTTTGTGTTAATATTGTGGGTCTCTGAGTATTGTTTGTAGGTCCCTGAATCCTGTTTGCGGGTCTCTGAATCATGTTTGCGAATCTCTTGGTCATTTCTTGTGTATTTTTAGTGGGGATTGTAGTCAATTGGCTACAATAATTGTGGGGAAGTTATCCCCTAACTAAAATACATTCTCTAGTAATAACACTTTAAGGGGGTGTTTGGTTCGCCGTAATTGGACGTAATGTGATGTAATTGTAATCTGAATTACATCACAATCCTGTTTGGTTGACAGAAAGGTTGTAATTGTAATTCAGATTACAATACGTAGGCTGTTTGGTTTGCGTTGTAATTGTAATTCAGTCATTACAATTACATTAAGAGAAGGAATTCAAATTACATAGGATGTTGGATAGAAAGTTTTGAATTACGTTTCAGTATTTTATACTTTATATCATCAGTATTTATTAGTATTATTATTATTATTATTATATAAATATTAAAATAATAATGATAATATTGTTTATTATTATTATTATTATTATTATTATTTATTATCATTATTATTATTATTATTTTATTATTATCATTATTATTTATTAATAATAATATTGATTATTATTAATATTATTATTTATAGTATTATTATTTGTTATATTATTATTATTTTTATATTATTATTATTATAGTATTATTTATTTAATATTTGTTATTACTATTATTTATAAATATTATTAATATTATTTATTAATATTATTATAATTAATATTTATTAATATTAATTTATTGTTATTATTATTATTTATTATTTTATTATTATTATTATTATTTTATTTTATTATTATTATTATGTGTTATTTTATTATTATTTTTATTATAATAATTAATTATTAATATTACTATTTATTATTATTATTATTTATATTAGTTTAATTATTATTATATTAATTTTTTTAGTTTTGGTAAAAAAATTACATTACATTACGTTGTGAGTTAACCAAACACATAGACAGATTTTATCAATTACAATTACAACACATTCCAATTCATTGAATTACAATTACATCAAATTACAATTCCTTCTGAAGATTACAATTCATTCAAAAACATTTTGTGAACCAAACGGCCCCTGCAAGTGAGGATCATCAAGGTTATCTAATTTTAAGTGTTTTTGAATTAATCTTGGTAAGTCAAAGCAAGATTTGGTCTCTTTTGTCCTCACCTCTTGGTTTGAACCAAACACAACCAACTAGGTATTTTGTGTTTGATCAATTTCTTTCACTGATATTGCATGTAAGCACTTTGTTTCTTTTGGAATTCTAGTTTAAATTTTGTATATACTGTGCTGTGATTATTATTATGTTTAGGAATCCATGAGGCTTAATGCATTTTAATTTTTTTAGTGGTTGTTGGTGATTGGATGGTTTAGTAAGAGGAGAATAGGCTAGTGTTACGGTTATTGGATGTTTAAAAATATTAATGAAGGGGTTGAAAAGACACCCAATATTATGGCAGAAGATTTTGGCGATAAAATTGGACAGAGTTCTATTTTGTAAATCAGAGATGTTTATGGTCTAATAGAATAGAGTCATCCCAATGGTCCGTAATTTGATATAAAAATCGAGTTCTAAACATTTAAAAACCGAAAAAGAATTCCCCGTTTGAAATTTGGAAAAACGAAATATTAATTTCCTGCATTAGCGTTTTTGTGCAGAAATTTTAGTCATCTTTGGCAAGTACCCGTATCGAAGTATACTAAAAGCTTTTATGGAATTTCCGTTGTCTAAAACTAAGTTCACCGAACCAACTTTCCAAACAAACTAGGCCTCGAACGATTTCAATAAGTAAAAGTGAAGTCCAAATTATTTTATATAAAAGAATTGTCAATGCCTGCGTTTTATAGTCCAGAAATTGTAGCTGGTAAAGGATGCAGTGAGCAGGCGTGGTCAAAAACTTAAAATTTTTCAAGAATTTAAACTGTAGCAACTTCATAAGGTGTGGTGAATTTACAGTTTTTATTTCAGATTTTTTTGGATCGTGGAAGTAGTTTAAACAGGTCGTACTTCTTCTATGTCCCGGTCAGTACCCGAATTTAGACACTTTGTGTTATTGTATTTTTTCAAAATATTATGAATTGGACATGGTATTTTGGGAATGCTAATGTAGCTCAACAACACAATAGATGTTTGATATAGAAGGAGAAACGTCGGACTCAAAGGCCGCTTAGTATCTCATTAGAGTAGTGTTGAACATCTAAGTAAAAACCGACGAAAATTTCAGAAATTATAGTTGTTATCGTTCTTGGTTATTATTTTAGCTGGATTCTTAAACATAGAATAATATTAACATGCCGATATTTAAATATGTATTTATTTACTCGTGTTACATTGACTATTTATATATAAGCATGGAGTTTTCATTACGCACCACTCTTATAGGTCGCATTGAATTGTGGCATTCATCTTTCTCAGTTAAGATTACTGATCACTACTTCTTTATCGGTGAGTTCATAGCCCCCTTTTATTGCATAATTGTTTTACAAACCTCCGTGGTGAGATTACAATGCTTATTTTATTAGACGCAAAGCTTTTCAATTGTATGTTATTCTATAATATAAGCCTGATTATTATTGTAAAAGTTACCTACAATGCCAATTAAGTCCCTACCATCATGAACCGTCTTAATTACTAGTGGTTTGTATAGCGCGATAGTTGTGGATAGATCTATCGGGATTGACAACCCCCATCCCCGCACATTAATTATTGGTCACAAGTTACCGAGAGAGGTGCATATTAACAATGGTTGAGAAGTATAGAATGTTTTGGCCATACATTTCTGTTTATATTATAGAAGGCAAAACATTAAGGTTTCAGGGTCGATAGCTTAGGCAATAATACATGTTTAGACTATTGAATATGTTTCATAGTCCACCAGGACTTAAATCTTGCGACGCACAAAGACTTTACTTCTAACTCTATGATTCACATCAACCTTTATTGTTACTATTAGCTGTTATGAATCTTCATGTGCTAAGGTATAATCTTGGAATGGGAGCCATGACGGATATCATAAAGATGGAATCTGTGTTTTTCTTATTCGATGAAAATGTTAAACTTATTTCTGTTTAAACCTATGTGTTCTATTTTGAACTATTCTTTTCTTTGGTTGAAACCTTTTAAATGTGTGGGAACTTTAGGACATCTTGTCAAACTGTTTGGAAGCCAAAACAGAAACTCTGATATTTTAAATGCACTCGGATGTTACATAGTTAAAACGTTCCTTTTGAGAGCCGTTTTCCTATATCTGTGTTTTGTACTATGACGTGACACCCGCGTTTTACATGTTCCTTCCCCACCGCTGCGTAGTTCCGATTTTGGGGGTGTTACAGATTGGTATCAGAGCCAGGTTATAGGAAACTGGGTCATTTTTTCAAAACCATAGTCAATAACCGAAATTTTAAATTAAATTTTTTATTTTTCTTTTATTCTTCTAAAAAAATATTGAATCCTTCATCGCTTACACCGATATCCCGCCGCAGCGCAAGCACTACTCCCTAATCCTTATTTGCATCCATGATTATCATTATAAAAATTATATAATATATATTATATATATAATATATATATATATAAGATATATATATAAATATATATATAAATAAATATATATATATATATGTATATAATACTTGGCTTAATTTCTATCTTTTACGTCTATCTTTTGACGTATCGTTATTTATTCATATCGGTCAACTATATAATAGTTAAACATTTTGATCATTGATACTTATTTATAAAAGTATCACTGTTAATTTATAAAATTTAATTTCATAATCATTTAAATAATATATGTCATTATTGATATATATATATTTTTCTCTTTTGTATACACCCCAGTATTTAAAAGTTATCATCTCAGATTGTAATGGAAAACATGTGCTTAATGAAATATCATTTGGTTGCCATTGTTGTTACATCACTCTATTACTTCATTCTCGAATGATTTTTTTGTGAAATTTAATGTGGATACTATGTGGATTCATTAGAGAATTTCATACTGTGTTGATAATCAATTCGTAGTAAATTATATCATTCCTTACCTCATTTCTCCATTATTACCGTAAATCTCGACTTAACATACTCTAACAAGTTCTCATCGAATTTTGTATTTATGTTGTTGACAGAACCATGCCACCAAGATGACTTAGAGGACCTGTTGCGCCAAGAAGATCGAGGAGGGCCGCTATGGAACGACTTATTGCTGACAGGGTGGCTAAAGCAATTAATGAGCATGAAAGGAACCGACCAAACTCAGATAATGATGAAGGATCTACGAATGTGCAGGGTTGTTCACACAAAACCTTTATGAATGGAAAACCTCACTCTTTTAACGGCACATAGGGTGTTGTTGGCTTAAGACGTTGGATAGAAAAGGTGGAGCAAGTGTTTGGAATTAGTAAGTGTGCTGAACAAGATAAGGTTATGTTTGCCGCGAGCACTTTTGAGGGTCGTGCACTAACATGGTGGAATGGAAATGTGCATACCCTAGGACTTGCTAATGCTAATAGTATTCCTTGGAATGAATTCAAGGCCATGATGACCATAGAATACTATCCAGCAACTGAGATCCAAAGGATGGAACAAGAACTTTGGACTTTGACTTTGAAGGGAGACGATATTGAAGCTTACAACAATCGTTTCCATGAATTAGCCTTAATGTGTCCTGAGCTGGTACCAACTGAAAAAGAAAAAAGTTGAGAGGTACATTAAAGGGTTTCCTGAAAGAATCAAAGGAAACATCACTTCTTCGAAGCCTACTACTTTGCACGAGGCAATCAATATGGCTCGTGAGCTGGTTGAGCAAGCAGTTCAGGATAAGGCTGCAAGGGTCAGTGAGAGTAACAAAATGAAGTGGGAAGACCACCAGAGAAACACCAACAACAATAACCACCACAACAACCGCAATCGAAATTACAACACCCATCACCAACAACAAAACCGAAGGCAAGAGACTACTAGGGCCTATGTTGCAGCCCCAGCTGAGAACAGAGGTTATGCTCGGAACTTACCAAAGTAAAACCATTGCAACTCCCACCACAACGGTCAATGTCCTCCAAAGTGCCAAAAGTGTCAGAGAATGGGTCATTTGGAGAAAGATTGTAGGGCCATGCCACAAGGTGCAGGTGTTACTCCTCTGCAGGATGTAGTTTGCTATGGGTGTGGTGACAAAGGGCACTACAGGAACAGGTGTCCTAAAGTAATGAACCAGCCGAATGATGGAGATCGTGTGAGAGCTTATGTGGTGATCGAGAACGCACAGCAGAATCCAAACGTGGTTACGGGTACGTTTCTTCTTAACGATAACTACGTTAGTGTTTTGTTTGATTCGGGTGCTGAGAAGAGTTTTGTATCTACCGAGTTTACTCCTTTTATTAATATTGCCCCTGCCACTCTAGACACTAGTTATGAAGTATAATTAGCTGATGGAAAAGTTGTTAGTACCAATACCATTTTACGTGGTTGTACTTTAGCCTTGTATAACCATTGTTTCAAGATTGACTTACTCCCAACCCGACTGGGAAGTTTCGACTTCATCGTCGGTATGGATTGGTTATCATACCACCGTGGTGTCATAGTTTGTTATGAAAAGATAGTTCGTATCCCTCTTCCAAATGGTGAAATCTTAGAAATCCAAGGTGAAAGGCCAGAAAAGGATCTGAAATCTCTTTCGTGTATCAAGGCTGATGAGAAGAAGCTTGATGACATCCACATTGTCCATGATTTTTCTAAAGTATTCCCAGATTATTTGTCTGGATTACCTCCCGTGCGCGAGATAGAATTGCGTATCGATTTGATTCCGGGTGCGTTGCCAGTTGTTAAGTCGCCCTACCGATTAGCCCATTCAGAAATGAATGAATTGTCGAACCAGCTTAAAGAGCTTCAAGAAAAGGGTTTTATTAGGCCAAGTCATTCACCGTGGGGAGCTCATGTGCTATTCGTTAAAAAGAAGGACGATGCAATGAGAATGTGTATAGACTACAGGGAATTGAACAAGTTGACTATTAAGAACCGTTACCCTCTTCCCATAATTGATGATTTGTTTGACCAGCTACAAGGTGCGTGTTGTTTCTCTAAAATAGACCTTCGTTTAGGTTACCACCAGTTGAGAGTTCATGAAGCAGATATACCGAAAACCGCGTTTCAGACTCGTTATGGACACTTTGAATTCACAGTTATGCCATTCGGGTTGACTAACGCTCCAGCCATATTTATAGATTTAATGAACCGTGTATGTAAGCCGTACTTAGACAAATTCGTGATTGTGTTCATTGACGACATCTTAATCTACTCAAAGTCTGAAGAAGAACATGAACTCCATTTAAGGACGATTTTGGATCTACTCAAGAAAGAAAAGTTATACGCCAAATTCTCCAAGTGTGAATTTTGGTTGAAAGAAGTTCAGTTCTTAGGTCACGTGGTCAATAAGGATGGTATCCACGTGGACCCCTGAGTCACCAACTCAAATTCGTTCGTTTTTAGGATTGACGGGTTATTACCGAAGGTTTATCAAAAATTTCTCTAAGATCGCCAAGCCTCTTACCAAATTGACTCAAAAGAATAAAGCATATGTGTGGGGCGAAGAACAAGAAGAAGCCTTTTGTATTTTGAAGGAGAAGTTGTGCAATGCTCCGGTGTTAGCACTTCCCGATGGACCAAATGACTTTGTGGTCTGTTGCGATGCGTCAAACCAAGGGTTTGGGTGCGTGTTGATGCAACAAGGAAAAGTGATTGCGTACGCTTCGAGGCATTTAAAGATTCACGAGAAGAATTATACCACTCATGACTTAGAGTTGGGTGCAGTAGTATTTGCCTAAAAAATTTGGAGACACTATCTTTATGGGACGAAAAGTGTTATATACACTGATCACAAGAGTCTTCGATACATCTTCGACCAGAAGGAATTGAATATGCGACAAAGGCGGTGGATCGAGCTGCTCAGTGATTATGAATGTGAGATCAAGTATCATCCAAGCAAGGAAAATGTTGTGGCAGATGCCTTAAGTGGGAAGGAAAGACTTAAGCCTAGGAGAGTGTGTGTTATGACCATGACTATCCAATCTGGCCTTAAGGTTAAGATTTTAGAAGCCCAAAGGGAAGCTGCCAAGGATCTCAAAGATCCAGCTGAATGGCTGCGAGGGTTAGATACTCAATTTAAGATACAGGATGACAGAGTAATTTATTTCATTGGTCGAATTTAGATTCCATCAGTTGGGGGAATAAGGAAGTTAATCATGAACGAGGCTCACACTACAAGGTATTTAGTTCATCCGGGTGCTGACAAAATGTATTATGATTTGCGAAAGTTGTATTGGTGGCCTGGTATGAAGAGAGACATTGTTGAGTATGTTAGCAAGTGTCTTACATGCTCTAAGATAAAAAGCCGAACATCAGAAACATTCAGGATTGCTTCAGCAGCCAGAAATCCCGGAATGGAAATGGGAGAAGCTATCAATGGACTTAGTCACCGGGTTACCTAAAAGCAGCAGTGGGTATGATACGATTTGGGTCATTGTAGATAGATTGATCAAGTCGGCCCACTTCTTACCTATTCGTGAAGACTACAAATCGGAGAAACTGGTAATGATTTATATCAGCGAGATTGTAGCAAGACATGGTGTGCCCGTGTCAATCATTTCAGACCGTGATGGTCGATTCGTGTCATACTTATGGCAATCTCTTCAGAAGGCGTTGGGTACAAGACTAGACATGAGTACGACTTACCACCCTCAGACTGATGGTCAGAGTGAGCGTACTATTCAGACACTGAAGGATATGCTTTGGGCTTGTGTTATGGATTTTGGTGGCAGTTGGGATACTCACCTCCCATTGGTTGAGTTTTCATATAATAACAGTTACCACAAGAGCATTAAGTGTGCACCATTCGAGGCATTGTACGAACGAAAATGTAGGTCACATGTGATGTGAGCTGAGGTAGGTGAAAGTAGGTTAATCTGATCAGAGATTGTGCAGGAAACTACGAAAAAGATATTGCAAATAAGGAAGAGGTTGGTAACGGCGCGAGATTGCCAGAAAAAGTATGCTGACAGGAGACGAAAACCTCTTGAATTCAAAGTCAGGGATCGAGTGCTATTAAAAGTATCCCCGTAGAAAGGAGTGGTAAGGTTCGGTAAGAAAGGAAAGCTAGCGCCACGGTATGTAGGTCCGTTTGAGATTGTAGAGCATGTTGGTCCAGTAGCCTATCGTTTGAGGTTGCCCCAAGAATTAAGCTGCGTACATGACGTGTTCCATGTGTCGAATCTCAAGAAATGTTTGGCAAAGTCAGACGTGCAAGTGCCATTAGTAGAGATCAAGGTTGACGACAAGTTGTACTTTGTTGAGGAGCCTGTAGAAATTGTGGATAGGCAAGTCAAAAAGTTGAAGCGTAGTTGGATCCCCATTGTGAAAGTTCGTTGGGATTCCCGTCGAGGTGCCGAATTTACTTGGGAGCGAGAAGACCAATTCAAGGCCAAGAACCCGCATCTTTTTACCTCCACCTCGTCTGCAGCCGCCAGTTGAACTCTGGGGACCAGAGTTCTCTTAGAGGGATCGTCTGTGAGAATAAGTATTTTTAGGTAATAAATTTAATATAAATTATTCTTATTTTATCGGTTATTTCCTCGTTTCGTCTAGTTCTGTGATCCTATTTAAAATTAAGGGTTATTTTAGATTTTATTTCGTCTACGTGACTCTCGTAGTTTAATATTTCTACTACTTTTACATTTTAGTCGAGCTTTAGTAAAATCGTCAATTTTTTATTTACGCGAATCCTATATTTGAAATTTGTCCGTTATCAATCGAGAAAGCAACGAATGCCATATTTTAGCCATTTGAGCTTATTTATTTCATTTTTAGTAATTTTTCATTTTTATTTACGTTTGATCAAAACCGAGTCGAAACTTGCATTTTTATAAAAAGTATCGGGTTTAAATAGTTTTTGGGCCGGGATTCACTTAATATAACTTGGTTAATACAAAATTTGGTCCATGAAACCTCCTCCCCTACACTATGGTCGGCGTCCCATCTACACCAACATGCCATACATATTGATTTTGATATCCAAGCCCGCTTAATTCTAATTTGAGTCCAACTCCAACTTAAAAGCCCAATCATTCCCTTTTATTCACTTCATACGACACAAACAAACAAACACAACACAGACATAAGAAAATCAAGAGCCAGTTTCTCCCTCTCTTCTCTTGGTTCGACATTGCCATCACCAAAACCACCAATACCACTTTCAAATCACCACCAAATCTCATTCTTTTAACCTAAAATCATCCCTACAATAAACCCTCATCACTAGAAATCTCCATGCAACAAGGTTTGTCAAATTTTTGATTTTGATAAAAAAAATTGATCTTAGGGTTTAAATCAAATTAGATGCAAGAGGATCATCAAGGTTATTAATTTAAGTGTTTTTGAATTAATCTTGGTAAGTCAAAGCAAGATTTGGGTCTCTTTTGTCCTCCCTCTTGGTTTGAACCAAACACAACCCAACTAGGATTTGTGTTTGATCAATTTCTTTCACTTGATATTGCATTGTAAGCACTTTGTTTTCTTTTTATTCTAGTTTAATTTTGTATATACTTGCATGTGATTATTATTATGTTTAGGAATCCATGAGGCTTAATGCATGTTAATTTTTAGTGTTGTTGGTGATTGGATGGTTTTAAGTAGAGGGGATAGGCTAGTGTTAGGGTAGTGTGATGTTTAAAAGTGGTTATTGAAGGGGTTGAAAGACACCCAATATTAGGGCATAAAATTTGGCGATAAAATTGGGCAAGTCGAGTTTGTAAATCTGAGATTTTATGGTCTAATATGATAGAGGTCATCCCAATGGTTGTTTTGATAAAAATCAAGTTCTAACTTTTAAAAACGAAAAAGATATGCCCGTTTGAAATTTGGAAAAGCGAAATATTAATTTTTTGCATTAGGCGTTTTTGTGCAGATGTTTTAGTCATCTTTGGAGTACCGTATCGGGGTCATACTAAAAGCTTTTATTGAATTTCCGATGTCTAAAACTAAGTTCAACGAACCTACTTTCCAACGAACTAGGCCTCAACGATTTTCAATAAGTAAAAGTGAGTCAAATGATTTTTATAAAAAGAATTGTCAAGGCTGCGTTTTAGAGTCAGAAATTGTGCTGTAAAGATGCAGTGAGCAGGCGGCTCAAAACTTAATATTTTTCAACAAAATTTAAACTGTAGTAACTTCATAAGGTGTATGATTTTACAGATTTTTTCAGATTTTTCTGTATTGTGGAAGTAGGTTTAAACAGGTCAAACTTCTGCTATGTCTCGGCAGACCCGAATTTAGACACTTTGTGATTTTGTATTTTTTCAAAAATAGTTAGAATTGGACATGGTTTTTGGGAATGCTACTGTAGCTCAACAACACATATAGATGTATGGATATAGAAGGAGAAAGTCAGACTCGACCGTTTAGTATCTCATTAAGTAGTGTTAACATCTAGTAAAAACCGACAAAATTTCAGAAATTATAGTTGTATCATTCTTGGTGATTATTTAGCATGGATTCTTAAACATAGAATATTATTACATGCCGATATATATATATATATATGTATTTATTTACTCATGTTCCATTACATTATATATAAGCATGAGTTTTAATTACGCACACCATTATAGGACGGCGTTTGAATGTGGCATACATCTTCACGTTGAATTACTTGATCACTACTTCTTTTACTCGGTGAGGTTCATAGCCCCCTTTTAGTTGCAAAATATGTTTACAAAACTCCGAGGTGAGATTACATGCTTATTTTATTGGATACAAGTGCTTTTCAAATTGTATGCTATTCCAGAATATTGCCTGATTATTATTGCCTAAGTTACCACAATGCCAATTAAGTCTCTTTCATCATGAACCGTTAATTACTAGTGTTGTAAGCGCATATGTTGTGGATAGATCTATCGGGATTGACAATCCCCGCCTTGAATTATTGGTCACAAGTTAACCGTGGTGCATTTAACATGTTGAGAAGTATAGAATGTTTTGGCATACATTCTGTTTATTCTAAAGGGCAAAAACAGTTATGGTTTTGGGGTCATGAGCTTAGTGCAATAATACATGTTTAGACTATTGAATATGTTTCATAGCCAAACGGTACTTAAATCTTGCGATCCACAAAGACTTTACTTCTAACCTATGAATTCACTCAACTTTATTGTTGACTTTTTGCATGTTTTAATCTCAGGTGCTAAGGTATAAGCTTGGATGGGAGCCGTGACGGATATAATGAAGATGGATTCTGTGTTTTCCTTTATTCGATGTAAAATGTTAAACTTATTTCTTTAAACCTATGTGTCTTTTGAACTATGTCTTTGGTTGAAACTTTTAAATGTTTGGCAACTTTTAGGACATCTTGTCAAACTGTTGGGACCAAAACAGAAACTCTGATATTTTGAATGCATCGGATGTTACATATTTAAAAACGTTCCTTTTGAGGTCGTTTCCTATATCTTGTGTTTTGTACTATGACGTGACACCCCGTTTTACATGTTCCGCTGCGTAGTCCGATTTTGGGGGTGTTACAAATGAAGAGTGTTTTTGCCGTTTTGATTGTCACGTGTGAGAGCATTATTGTCATTTTGATACACACCACCATAGCCGGACGCCTCAACCTTCATCACCATAACCAAACACTAACTTTCATCTTTATCTTTGTTATATAACCCAAAAATAACCGACACTAGTTGGCGTCATTGTTGCCGCCACCAATCGTCGGTTTTTTCACCACCGCCCACCACCAAGCATCGATGGTGGAATTTTTTTATATTTTCTTGTTATTTTGTGCTTATGTAGGTTTGTCATTGGTGTGTTTTGTGTATTTATGTGTGTTTGTTTGTTAATGAATGAGTTGACATAGAAATGATTTTGATAAAAATGGTTTGGGGAATTAGTTGACAAAGCCATAGGTGCATTTGGAGTTTACTCAAACAAAAATGTAGGTATGTTTTTAATTGTTAAATACTTTCTCTGTCTCAAAATTATTGTCTCCCGACAAAAAACACAATGTTAGTACAAAAATAGTAAAGTATGGATTATTGAATGCCAACTCACTTGAGATGGGGATTACAAGCTCGTTGCGGAGGGTGTAATTTATACCAAGTGAAAATGGAGAATCATTTCCTGCTAAGAAACAAAGACATTGTTAGTCCTACCGTAGGAGGGATGTCCCGCGATTGGACTTTGGCGTGAGAATCAGTATTGGCTATAAATAGTATGTGTGTAATTGGATTGCGGAAGTCATACCGTTAGGAGTGTTCTGGTAACTCCTTATATAAGCTGGTGTCGCTATCGATCTCACGGGTCACGAAATAAGATTCATCCTATTAACTGGTGGGTAATAGGGTAGTTATCGTTGGGTCAACTTTGTTGACTACGTCATGTTTTGTAGCGTAGTGACAGAGTCAGTGTATACTTTATTTGTTATCCCTATTTAGGGTGTTGACGTTCTTATTTTAGTTCCCCATGCGATCTTCTTTGCTTTGTTTAGTTAAATCACGGGTGTCTATTTTGTCGAGAAGTGGTAAGCGGTTACGGACGGATTATGGTCCTTGCAGATACAGTTCGTTGCTGGCCGTGAGACGTGTGTGTGACACGGTCCCGTGCGGATATCTGTTAAGGTTGGTCTTAGACTGCTTTTAATCTTCTTGGGTTAATGGGCCTAAGCCTGCTGCTGGTTGTTGGGTCTGGATCTGTGGTATAGGAGCCTAATATACGTCATCATGTCCCCCCAGTCTAGTGTATTTTTCTTTCCTATGGAAAATGCTACTGGGCTTTTTAGTTGTCTACTGCATTTTTTATTTCGCTTTCGTGGACCGTGTCCGGTGTTCACCGTTGTGGGTTGGTGGCCTTGAATGTCGTGTTTTGTTTTTTTACCATGCATTTTCTGACTGATGTGACATTTTATCAGGCGGCGGTTCGTATTTCGCGAACCATCGTGATCGTTCATTTTCTCTGATCTCAACCGTTCGATGGGAAATGTGGACACATGTCCTCTTCTAAGCTTTTAGGGTTATCTATTTTGAAGTGGGTATAAATACTCCTCTTAGGTTTTCACTGTATGTTTTTACTGCGTTTTTCTCATTCATCCATATTTTTACACTTCCGACCATTTTTATGCCCCTCTATTTCTTCGTCTTCCTGTGCTTCTAGTTCCAGGTTAGGTTCTACTCTCTCTTTGATATCTTCTTTTAATCTCCTAAAATGGTTGCCAATACTATAGATACCGTGACATCGGTGTAGTCTCAGATAGAGCTAGACCTTTTTTATGCTACATATAATATTTCAGTCGGCTTGAACCCAGAGTTTCCTGGTCATGACGATACAATTCAAAATAGTCTGAAGGGCAAGATAGGCATTTACACTCGTTTTATCGAGTTTGCAAACTTTCGTATTCCGCTATCTAAGTTTCTTCTTTTTGTACTTCAGTATTATCAAATTAATTTTTCTCAGCTATATGTTCTTGGTGCGGCCAAGATCAGCCACTTTGAGATCATGTATCGAGTGCTTGGGCATCCGCCTTCTTTGGGTACTTTCCGTAGGTTTTATTGTAATTCTTATAGCAATGGTTGGTTGTCGTTTTCCAAGCGTGGTTCCGGTCCATGCTGTGTTTCAAAACCTCTTGATTCTTTGAAAAATTGGAACGATCGTTTCTTTTGGATCGATGCGTCTATTTGTCCCATCTTTGTTCCATGGTATAATGAAGCTTCGGTTAGGAAAGATCCGCTTCCTTCTGATGATGTTCTGGATTTAGATCTTCTGGACAAGCTTGATAAGAATCGTACTCTTATTAGAAAGTACACGGAGACGTTTTTGTGTCTTGTTGGTTTAAGTCGTTCCTTTGATGACCCTGCCGCACGCCCTACTCTTTTTAACTGTGATAATAGTGGTGGGTGATGGCTTTTATGTGCATATTCTCCTTTATACATATATGCGTACATGTTTTGTGTTTTTGTAGATATGGGTTTACTCGACTTTGTCAAGTCTGCTGATCCTTTTAAAGTCAAGACCAGGGAAAGGACCCTTACTAAGGGTGAGGTTCTGTTGTTGACAGAGACTGCAGACATGGTTGTTGCTCCTTCTGCTCAAACTGTCCGTCTCGTGAATCATACCATTGTGAGGAGTTAGAGGATCATGCTGGGAAGAAAGAGGAAGGTTGGGTTTAGTTCCGGTCCGCATCATGCGAAGAAGGTAAAAACCAATGGTATTGTTATCTCGGAGCCTGTGTTGACCATCACTGGCAAGTCTCCAGTCGTCATTCAGAGGCTTATTGATCAAGGTAAGCAGGTTGATGGTGGTTCTGGGTCTGCTGCTCCTGGTGCTGAAGAGTTTGTTTCTTCCTTTGTTACTCTAACCCCGGATCATGAGGATCATGAGGCCTCTGGTTCGACACATGATAGGAACATTCGGACACATCGTGCGTCCGAGAGCTATGTCGTTCTTACCTTCAGTTCTGAGCATGGGGATGTTGATAATGTTGTTTCCCCCCAAGTCTTCTTCTCTAAATCCGCATGTACAGGTTGAGGTTGAGAATGTCACTGCTAAGCCTATTGATAGAGCTATGGGTGCTTCTGTCCTTGGGAATAGAGTTGGTAAATCTTCTGTTCCTAGGGATGAAACTAGGGGGTTCTTCTTTCGTATCGGACAATGGGTCTCCGGTTGATATTTTTACGAGTCTCAAACCATTGATTCTTTGAAGGCTCGGGATATATATGCTCCTAACTGGGATGTTACTAATGATGCTCAGATGGATGACCCAGTTATGTGCTGAAATTTAATTGATCATGTACCTCCTCATGGCTATTGGGCTTTTTTTCGCAACCGTAATGATGCAGATTTTCTTGATTTAGTCAATGCGAATTATGCACAACATATATGGATGATGTCTGAGTTGCATTTGAGATATGAGCATAAGATCATGGTAAAGGAGAGGTTTGAGCGGAAGTTTACACACAGATCTGTGGTTGTTCAGCAAAAGGATGCCAAAATTGCTATTTTGAAGTATAAGTTGGGGAAGGCAGAAAGTAAGGTCGCGGCTGCTGTTGGTCTCCGCAAGCGGGTATCTAATCTAAAAGTTATGGCTGCCGCCAGGTTGGATGAAGTTGGTAGCCTAATTGCTTAAAATGTTGAATTATCTGGGACGGTTTCTAGACTTAAGTTAGTTTGTGATGGGTTAAAAAGCCAAGTTGCCAAGTTGGAGACTGATTGTGAGATTTTGCGTGGCGCGATTGCTGGTGAGGCCAAATTGAGGGAAAAGTTCTCATCTATTCAGGATGCGGCTACTAAGCGCTTTGATGAGCGATCCGCTGAGTTAGATGCGCGCATGGCGTAGCTTAATTATGATATGGATGCTGAGCTTTACCCCTATATGTTAACTGCGGTAGCCGGACGGCGATGGATTATTGGTCACGGCTTTCGCCTAGCCGTGATGAAGTGTGCACAATCTACTGAGTGTCGTGTCACTCTAGGTAAGGTTATTTTGTTGGCCATCGACAAGGGCTTTCAAGAAGGCCTGGAGGCGGGTATCGAGCATGGGAAGGCGGGTAAATCTTTGTCTAAAGTCGCTGCTTATGATTTTGGGGTTGAGGTTGCATATGTGGCTGCAGTGAATGAGCTTGAGAGTATGCCTCTTCCCTTATTGGAGCAGTTGGAAGCGCTTAAATATTCTCCACTTGAACTTCTTATGTCTGCCCTTACTTTGGAAGGGGGTCATGGTGATGAGGATCCTACTCTTGAATTCCGTAAGCTTCAACCTGTTTCTGAACAAGTTACCGTGTCTGTTTATTTTAAATGCGGAGGTTCGAGGAGTCCTGATGCCATTAGCCATGAGATCTTAATGTTCGAGGCCTTAGCTGCTTCGCGTGTTTGTTATGAGCAGCACCAAAAATCACGCTTAGAGGTGAGTGGTCTATCCCAATCTTCTCAAGGGGGTTCTCTTGTTGTTGCGGGTCCTCCGGCTTTAGGTGCGGCTAATGTAGATGGTACAGTCCCTCTGTATGATGATATGTTTGATGTTAGTATTTTAGATAAACCTTCGGACTATTAGTATTTGACTTGATGATTCTCTGGATTCATGATGTTCGAGCCTATTTTGACTATGGTGCTTCGACTCGTGGGTTGTTGTTGTGAAGCTTTCCTTAATCTTGTTTAGTTGTATTTGTGCACGGCCGCTTGTGGCTGGGCATTGATAATTTGGTAGATGACTCAAGTTGCTGGCATTAATGTTCCCAGCTTTTTGTACTTGAATGTTTTGTATGTTTTTCTTTATACATTGTCGTGTGTGGGCATGCTTATTATGACAATGTCAGTATTTATTTTGTGAGAAATATGCTATCTTTTTATTTCCATAATAGTCTTATAATTTGTTTGTACTAGGCTTGCAATCCGCTTACGTAGCTTGAGTTAATTTGTAGGTTACTCATCCTTATATCATGTTGTAACCATATAGTTAATTATGGGGCCATACTCATTCTCGCGACATATATAATAATGAGTATGTGCGTGCGCGTCTTATCGAGTGAATAAAGTATAATGTGTACGCGAATTTTGGAAAATTTGTGAAGGTAGCTAAGCTCTACATGATATTCTAATAATATTTAAAAAACATTATAAGGAATGAAACTAAGTGAAAATTATCCCTTACCGCTGGCGCGATTTACAATGGTGGGGGCGCTTGCATGATCAGGAGTTTAAAGACAACATTTCTTTAGGTCTTTGACATTCCATGTTCGCAAAAGTGTATCCCCGTTGCCCTTTCTGAGCTTGTAAGCCCTTTTTCCGATTGCTTTAACCACTTCTTATGGTCCTTCCCACTTAGGGTCTAGCTTCCCGCTTTCCTTTGCATGGCTGGCTTTATTGTTGCGGTAAACGAAGTCTCCTGACCGGAAGATCGTGTTGCGGACCTTAGCTTTGTAGTACTTCTCCATCTTTGCTTTGCTTTTAGCTTCACGAATTGCAGCATTTTCTCCTTTTTCTTCCAGCATGTCTAGGTTTAGTAGCAAAGCATCATCATTCTGGGTTTGATTTACTTCCGCACACCTTAGTAAAGGCATCCCTATCTCAACTGGAATTACGACTTCTGTGTCGTAGGTCAAGGAGAACGGAGTGTCTCCGTTGCTAGTTTTGATCATTGTGCGGTGTTCCTATAGCACGCGCGGCACCTCTTCAACCCAGTTCCTGTTTTCTTCTCCTAACCTTGCTTTGATCCCTTTTCCTAGACTGCGGTTTCACTTTCTACATGCCCATTGGTCTGGGGATGTTTGACGGACGCAAACCTTTGCTCGATGCTTAACTTATTACACCAGTCTTTGAATGGATTATCCCTGAATTGCTTTATGTTATCGGATATGATTTCCCTTGGCATGCCAAACCTGCATACTATATTGTCCCAAACAAATTTCTTGACTTGGTTTCCTGTGATTGTTGCAACTGACTTTGCTTTGATCTACTTGGTGAAGTAATCGATGGCCACAATCAAGAACTTTACCTTTCCTTGAGCATATGGGAATGGTCTTAAAGTCAATTCTCCATTTGTAGAATGGTCATGGAGAGGTTATCAGTGTGAGCTTTTGTTGGGGATTCTTAGGTACTGGCTTATGGACTTGACAATCGTCACACTTCCTTATGATGTTATGTGTGTCCTTGTGCATCATTGACTAGTAGTATCCTGATCTGATTGCCTTTGCAACTATGGACCTTGGTCCAGAATGCATGCTGCAAGATCCCTCATGAATTTCCCTCACCATATATTCTACTTAGAGTGGGCCTACGCACCGTAACCAAGGTTCAAAAAATGACTTTCAGTACAAGACACCGTCGATTACGGCATAATGTCTTGACTTAATTTTGATGGCTTGTGCCCTCTTGGTTTCGGCTGGTAATGTGCCGTCCGTGAAATATTCAAGTAGTTGTGTCATCCATGAATATCCTTCTTCTTCTACAACAGCAAGGATCTATTTCTCTTTGATCAATTTTTCTTTTAGTATTTCTACTAAGACTTGCTTGGTTAGGGTGGCGAAGCTAGTGTATGTGATTTTGCTGAGTGCAGTTGCCTTCTTGTTTTCGCTTCTTGGCACATGTTTAATGGAGAATTCCTTGAATTTGCCGATAAGCGTTTTGGCCTTTTCTAGGTACTGGATCATGCTCTGCTCCTTTGCCACATATGATCCGTTGATTTGATTTGCTACTAAATGAGAATCGAATTTTGCTTCTAGGTTTTTTATGCCCATCTGTTCTGCGATGCATAGTCCTGCCACTAGGGCTTCATATTCTACCTCATTGTTGGATGCATTGAATTCAAATCTTAGTGCGTAGTTGAATTCCATTCCTTCTGGACTTGTGAGGATAAGTCCATCTCCTGACCCTTCCATGCATGAAGATCCGTCCGTGAAGATGGTCCATGATTCCAGGATCTCTTCTGCAACTTATATACATGTGGGTGGACCGTCTTCCTCTGGTCTTTCAGCAATGAAGCCTGCTAGAACTTGGCCTCGAATGGATGTCCGTGGCCTATAGTTGATATCAAATGCTTCTAACTCAAAACTCTATTTCATCATTCTTTTGGCGTTTTTCTGGTCGTGATAAGATTTGCTTGATTGGTTGGTCTGTGATGACTACTATTAGGTATGCCTGGAAATACCTTTTTAGCCTCATTGAGGCGTGCACTAGAGCCAACACTAATTTTTCCATTGAGTTGTAATTTATTTTCGGAGCTTGCAGGGCTCGACTGACGAAATAGATTGGCATTTTCTGTGAGTCTCTTTCGATTAGTAGGACTGCACTGAACGCTTCTCTGGCTGCGCAGAGGTACATTATCAGTTCTTCTTTTGGTCTTGGCCCGGCTAACATTGGCAGTTCTGCGATACACTGCTTCATTTCTTGGAATACCCTTTCGGCTTATGATGTCCATTGGAAATCACTCTTTTGTATATAATTTTTGAGAGTTTTGAAGAAAGGTAGTGATTTTTTGGCGGATTTGGATAAGAATCTGTTCAGGCTTGCCAGCTTTTTGTTGAGGCTTTGCACTTCTTTCAGCGTCCTCGGGGATTGCAGCTTTATCATCATTTCTGCTTTTTCCATGCATGCTTTAATTCCTTTAATATTGATGACGTGACCTAGGAACATTCCTTCTTCCGCACCGAAGGTGCATTTCTTTGGGTTCAACTTCATGTTTATCTTTCTCAAGATGTGGAAGGTTTCTTCGATATCTTTGAGGATCTCCTGCTCCGTATGGCTCTTGATTACTAGGTCGTCAACATACACTTCCAGATTTCTCCCAATTTTCTTTTTGAAAGCTTTGTCCACCAGTCTCTAGTATGTTGCTCTAGTGTTTTTAAGGCAGAGCAGCATTTTTGTGTAGCAGTACACTCCTTGACTTATGTGGAATGCGGTTTTTTCCTCGTCTTCCTCTGACATATGGATTTGATGATAGCCTTTATAGGAATCTAAGAAGCATTTGAAAGGGTCTCCATAGAGGGATTCGATCTTCCATTTGATTTCTATGAGGGGGTAGCAATCTTTGGGACATGCCTTGTTCAGATCCGTAAAGTTAACACACGTCCTCCAACTGTCATCATGCTTCTTTACCATCACTGGGTTTGCGATCTAGCTGTGGTAATGTACTTCTCTCATGGTCTGTGCATCCATCAACTTAGCCACTTCCTCTTGGATGGCTTTGTTCTGGTCCGGTGCCTGGCCCCTTCTTTTTTGCCTTATCGGCGGGCATCCTTTGCGGATGTTCAGACGGTGTTCTGCTATGGACCTTGGAACGCTTGTCATGTCTGCTGGCTTCTAGGCGAATATGTCTAGGTTATTTTGGAGCACGTCATAGAGTTTCATTCTTCCTTTCTTTGATAGGTTTTCACCTATTGTGATAGTTTGTTCAGGATATTCGGGATGTATTGCTACTTTTATCCTTTCTGCTGCTACTGGCTTATTGGGAGGGAGTTTACTTGAAGCTTCTGCTATCATTATGCATTCGGCTGGTATTATGGTGTTGCTGTGTAGTGTGACTATTCTTTCTTTTACTGGGAATTTGAGCATCCCGTGAGCCGTAGATGGGACCGCCTGGATTTTTCTAAGGCCTAGGCGGCCAATGATGTCGTTGTATGATGATGGGGATCGGACGACTACAAAGTTCATCTGGGCATTCATGGAGTGCTCCTCATTCCCCAGGGATACCATCAGCGATATATGTCCCAATGGCCAAGATATTTCTTCGCTAAACCCTAATACTGGGGTCGTGACTAGGGTCATTCACCTTTTGAATTCCGAGCAAAGTCTATTGAAGCAATGTTCGTATAAGACCTCTGAGGCAGACCCTCCATCCACATACATGCGGTAGATGAGGTAACCTTTGACTTCTGCTTCGATTACTATAAGGATTTCTTGCCCGTCACTGCTTGTGAGTGGTGGGAATGACATCTCTTGGTTTGCGGAGAAGCTTTGAGTAACTTTTTGCCTTGTTATTTGTTGCCAAGGTCGGACCATGAAAATTGCTGTAGCGTTTTCTTTGCCTGAGGTATCCCTTTTCTTGGCAGTTTTTGCATGTTCCCCTTTGTTGCCTCCTTGCTTCAACACTTTAATTAGATGTGACAGTTGTCCAGACTTTACTGCTTCCTCTATTTGTTTCCTTAAATAGATGCACTCGTCTGTGCTGTGGCCCTTATTTCCGTGAAATTCACAGAACTTGTTCTTGTTTCGGTTCTCCGCCGGCCCGAACATTGGTGGTGGTGCTTTAAATTTCACCGTCTCCATTGCTAGAATTTCCTTTGGGGTTTTGATAAGCGGAGTGAATCTGTCTTGTCTTCTACCCAGCTTGTGTTGACTTTTGAAGTTTGTCCTTTTGTCAAAGTTTGTCTTGTGACTTACCTCATGGTGTCTCCATGTCAGCGGGGCCTTCTTTCTCGAATGATTTGCAACAGCCACTTCTCCACGGAGGAAAGCTGTCGTTACACTCATCATCTCGTTTACGGATTTAGGGATATTGTCATTCAATCTCTTGATCAAGTCTGGGTTAGTGGTGCCATGCATAAATCCAGATATTCTCATGCATTTCGGGGATCTATTGACGTGCATGCTTTTTGCTTTGAATCGCTTCATGAAAGCTTCCGTTGACTCTCCTTCCTTTTGCT
The DNA here is from genome assembly GCA_026074375.1 of Tanacetum coccineum. NCBI lineage: Eukaryota > Viridiplantae > Streptophyta > Magnoliopsida > Asterales > Asteraceae > Tanacetum > Tanacetum coccineum. Next base: position 47,553 of record BQNB010010304.1, read on the forward strand.
TGATGTGGTGGATTTCCATGGGGTCTTTGATGTATTTCTTTTGCTATGAGAAATTTCCAAGGAATGCCTTCCGTAGCACCTTATATCTATCTATGGATTTTGGTGGGAGTTTGTCAAACTAGACTCTGGCTGAGCCAATCAGTGTGGAGTTGAACATGTGGCACCATGTGGGCATGGACAATCGTTCTATCTTTGCCGCTATCTAGAAGATTTTTTAAGTGATCTTCTGGGTTACCCGTCTCGTCGTATGTTTTGACGTTAGTTGGCTTGCGGGTCCTTTTGGGACTTCAAAGTTGCGGATCCGACCTGTGAACGGGTCAGTCTCCTCACATAACCAAGGTTGAGACGTGTCTTCTTCATTAACTGACCTTTGTTTTTTCGTCTTGGACCTCCAGCGTCCTCCTCTGTCATGCTCGCTTGCGGAGAGATATGTTTCTTCTGCTCGGGTGGGTTATCTGCGGTTTGTTTGGTTGGCCGCATCCCATTCCTCTTTGATTTCCCTCTGTTTGAAAAATATAGCAGCGGAAGCTAATCTGGGGTATTACTTCATAGTACAACAGTCATAATCATAGAAAACGACTCATAAAGAGACGCTTTTTGGAAAATTTAGTTATCGTTCATTTATTCATAAGAGTTTTACAAAAAGAGAGATCCCAAGATCTAGAAACATAAAGTTTGAATGATAATAGTTTAGCCATCTTCAAGTCCGTGCCACTCCATGCCATATGTTGCTTAATTACCTAAGATAAACATGCTAAAAAGATCAACACAATGATTGAGTGAAATTCATAGGTTTATGATAAATAGTTTGAATACAAGTCATCATAACAGTGGGTTACGTTGTTATACACCCATAATAGTAATAAATGCAATGTAGATACAATTATCATATAAAACAGTATTATTGCCCTAAGCTCATGACACCGAAGCCTTGAGATAATCAATAATCACAAGTAGTTGCCCCAACGGGTGCCTTTGCCAAACACCCACATAGTTTATTCAAATAAAGTGCGTTTGGTTACCAAAAGTACAGGTATACCAACGGGGAAGTTCAGTCCCAAATAGATCTATTTACAGCATTCGCGTTTACTCCGAAGAGTAATTAACGGTTCATGATAGTGGGGTCTTAATGGCAAAAGTAGGGACTTAGGCAATAATGCATCAGGATAGCATATAGTTAGAAAAACACTTGCATTCATGGTTTATAGCATGTATCCCCCTCGCGGGTTTATGAAATATTTCAAAGATTTAAAATGCGAGGCTATGAACTCACCTTAATAGGAAAATCTGATTGATGGTAAAAGTATATCAATGAAATGCGTCCATATGGTAATACGATGTTATCTACCCGGGCGGGAAAGGTTAGTATAATTGAAAGTAAAACGGCTTCAACACGCAACCTGAGGTAATATGTCAAGTCTTAGTGTTGGATCCCTCTCTAGATAGATCTTTACTGCCTGTTAAGGATGGTGATTAACCTATGTAATCACAAGCTAATCACAAAAGAGACTATTGCTAAACAAAGCTAATGCCTATGCGGAATTTAGACAAAGCCTATAAGAAGAACAAGACTATTAAACTAAAAGATCCTTCTATGGATTTCTATTAATTAACAAGGAGAATTGTGTTTTTCGGATTCGTCCCTCTATGGCCGTGGGTTAGGTTTCTTATATACTACTGAAACCCTAACAGCCTGCCTATGAGGTTTCTTATATACTACTGAAACAGCCCATCTTTATCATTGTTGGGAATTACAGATTTGATGATTACAAAACCCACAAGCAGAAATAAAGAAAGAAGAAACAATGAGGACCTAATATATAATAGTTAGTTAGCTTTATTCTTAAGCTAGGGCTTCTTGCAACCTCCCTCTATTATATAAAGAGGGTAGGCATCTAGGTTACAAGGATTGAGAGATAGCAGACTTCTCCAATGAGAGTCTAGACGCTTAGAAAGCGTGTTTAGTAGTTAGCTAGTTAGTTTCTTTATCATGTTTGAATAAAGAAAACCTTATTTGTAATGTTGATTGTGTTCTTATTTTATATTCCGTTAGAGCTTAACCATATCCAAGTTATTCATACCCTAGTTGAGTCATATTTTACTGGTTCTAACAGTTGAATCAGAGCCTCGTGGGCTCTTGATCTAGGGTTGATAAGGTTTTTCATGTAAATTATTTTTCTGTTATTTATTAAATAAAAGGCCGTATTAGGGCAATTAGTGTTTTTATGCAAACCCTAATTTGTTTTTAAAGGCAGCAGCAGTAATGACAAATGAAGGCTTCTACAAATTGATGATACTGATCTGTGATCGTGATCATGATGTATTTATGTCATCATCATGTTCGAACCGCAGGACCATGAATTAGCGGCCAACTATTGCTAAACAACACGTGTCGCTTTATTTAGGATATGGGAACAGATCTAATGAACCGATTTTGCAACAGCTATGTGAACTGATTAGCGACAGAAACAGCAGTACAAATCTAAGTGTCCGCTAAATGCATATGGGAGGAAGGAGATGTTGTTTTGTGACAGATTTTGTACTACGATTTTGAGTGACACATTAGTGAAACCATTTAAGGCGTACGTCTAGATGGGTCTGCTGGTGTACCTGTGTGGTAATAGCAGCAAGTGTTTCAGTAGATTACAAATAAAGCAGCAGGCCTTGAAGCAACAAGATATTGTTATTGGTTGAAACTTCTAATTGTCTTGGATGTATGTTTCACAAGATCATCACATCGCGATAGCACAATAGCAGGATTACATCATAACATCATTTTTAAAGACAAGTGTCAACAGGGTAGTTAAAGATGTGGTGTAGGTTGTGAATGATGATGCGTCTGTGTTGTATAATTGTTGGATCTGCTAGTCATATGGTATGTACATTGGAGCCTGCCGTGATTATTGCAGATTTGTTTATGAATTCACAATTTAGACAATTATGATGAGTAATTTTCGTGTAGGGAAAGGATATATTTTAATATAAATCCCCTGATTGTTATGGGATTGTAATATTTTCTCGCCAAAATACTTTTCCCTGACTTTATGGAGTGCATCTTTGACTTTACCTAAATTTGACAGGTATTTATTTCCCTGATTGAATCGTAGTGTGTAACGTTGTATGAGGGTAATTTGGTTTGACCTTGACAATATACGATATTTATGGAAGTCATTATCATTGAGTAATAATGGTATGTTCCATAGGCTGGTATAATTACCATCTTCAAGATGGGCTTGTATTTGGGCAGAATATAATGTGGACAGCTATAATGTTGGTAATTGAATCCAGAGTACAAGTAAGCGTACACATTTGTTCTGGTCACACTCGGTAAGTCCCCTACTTTCACGTTGGTTCTTGCTGGTTTCATTATGTTTCCTGCTGATTGTTGTCTCGGTTTTTGCTGTCGCTATAAGTTTCTATTCTGGTCACTGTTGGGCAGAAAGAGTGACGAGCTGTTGGGACAGATTGGTTGGTCACTAAATGTGTAGACCTTGTTTGTTTCAGATTTCCTTGTCTATAAATGTTTTTCTTAGCTGCTCAGTTTTACTGCTATCTCTTTTTGTTTGTGCACAGTGTTGATCGAAATCGGACAACAGCATATTATTAGGTCCATAGACGCCCTTGGATCTTGACGATGTGGTTGCTTATGGCTTGTACTTTTTATTATTTGTTGGTGTTCACAAGTCGTTTAGTACACAACATAATAATGGCCGTGTTTATGGTCTGGGACCACACCCATGTTATATGTCGGCCGACTATGTAGAGTTTTGATCGGTATCAGCGATAAACCTTAAGCTGAGGTACAAATTTTACGTTTATATCTGTAATAATTACCCGCTGATTTTTACACGTATTAATTGAACTTGTCACTGATTTGATCTTAGATGGAATCAAAGGTTTTGGCGGTTATGGTGAGGTAGGTCAGGGACCAACAGTAATCCATAACTGAGGTGTAATAAACAGGATGTCTTGTTCGCAACCAAATCAGATAAGATATTGGCAGACATTTGATGCATTTTAGAGCTATTTTATAATCAGATTATGTACAAAGTTCACGCCTTTTTGTGAGATGCAGCCAAGGATTAAGGTAGATCGCCTAACTGAGCAACCGGTTTCCTGAAGAGGTAGGATGTTTATTAGCACATGGATGTTTCAATGATACCTACTATTTCAAGCCAATATAAAGTCCGGATTCAAAGATGGTAGTATACTTTTAAGGGAAGCTTATAGTTCATATACTTCGTCCATCCTACATGCATCACTTGAGGGCAGTGTTACGAGTTGCACAAGACCCCTATTAGATGATTACAAAAAGGGGAAGAATATTCATGATGTAGCAGCTTATTATTAGTGAGTGACATGTTTTAAGCATTGTTTCTTCATGCAGATTGTTTTGTAAAATCAAAATAGGGGAAGATTATTTGGAATACTGGGAATTACAGATTTGATGATTACAAAACCCACAAGCAGAACTGAAGAAAGAAGAAACAATGAGGACCTAATATGTAATAGTTAGTTAGCTTTACTCTTAAGCTAGGGTTTCTTGTAACCTCCCTCTATTATATAAAGAGGGTAGGCGTCTAGGTTACTGGGATCCACACATAGCAGACTTCTCCAATGAGAGTCTAGACACTTAGAAAGCGTGTTTAGTAGTTAGCTAGTTAGTTTCTTTATTAATGTTTATTAAAGAAAACCTTATTAGTAACATGATTGTGTTCTTTATATTCCGCTGTGCTTAACCAATCAATGTTATTCATACCCTAGTTGAGTCCAGATTCTTGTATCTAACTGTTGGTATCAGAGCCTCGTGGCTCTTAATCTAGGGTTGATACGGTTTTCATGTAAAATTATTTTTGTGTTATTTTTAATAAAAAGGCATATTGGGCAATTAGGGTTTTTATGCAAACCCTAATTTGTTTAAAGGCAGCAGCAGTAATGACACATGAAGGCTTCTAAATTGATGATCTAATCTGTGGTGTGATCATGATGGTATTTATGCTTCATTCTTGTTTGAAATGCAGGATCCATGAATTAGCGACTAGTTTGCTACAGAAAAGGTGTCGCTGATGGATATGGGACAGATCTATGACAGTTTTAAAATAGCTATGTGACTGATTAGCGACAGAACAATGACAAATCATGTGTCGCTAAAGCATATGGGAGGAAGGAGATGCTGTTTTGTGACAGATTTTGCGATGATTTTGTGACACTTTTAAGGCGTCGTCTGAATTGGAGGGAGTATATATTTCAAATGAGATGTTATATTACTTGTACAGATTCTTTATTAGTTTATGCATTCACTTTAGATGTTAATCTTTCATGAATTTAGGGTTTAGAGGCATACGGTAACAGTTTAAAGCCCGTTTTGATATAACGTTGCGAATGGTACATTATAGGAATAATGTACTTTGTAATAAGGATATGATGATATTGACTTGACATGTTATGATGTTTGCTTGACATATATATAAAGACAGGATTGCCATAGATAGGTTGCGTGAGCTCGTCTACTTTAGTTATGCAAGTTATCTTGCATATTTAGATATTAGCAATGCAAGTAATGTAATAAAGCAAAAAATTTCCTCGCATAATTGTGATAATAGTAAAATAGGTTTTGCATCTGATGAAAATTCTTGGGTTGTTATATTTCGTCAACATGTAAACAGTTTGTGCGGATTGATCTCTTTTAAAAACAATATTATCTAGCTGTTTAATCCTCTTTTCTAAAGCAATCTCTCTATCTATGTTCCTAGATTCTTCTTTCTTAAAATCATCTTTGAGAAGAGAAACTGTTTGCATTAAAGATTCTTTTTCTTTTAAATGTTCAGAAAGAGTTTGTTTAAGACGATCAATCTCTACAGACTGTGCACTTGAATCTGAAACGTTATCATTACTCCTTAAATCAACATTTTGTCCTTCTTTCAACACTTTAACTTGTTCCTTATATCTTTCAAGCTCAGCAGTTAAAGTATCATTGACACTTTTATTTTCCAGATTTATCTTGGTACAATTAACTACTTGGGATTTCAGTTGTTCAATCACAGATAATATCAATGCATCTTGTTGTGCAGAGGAGTTAGAATTCTGAACAGCTGCCTGTTGTGATTCAATCACATACTGAGAATAAGGAATGATATTGCTATCACTGGTTATTTCAGTCTCTGAATGGTTCACAACATTCGACTGTTCAGAAGACGGCATCACCTGCACAGCTTGATTAATCATATTATTATTCACATTATCATGATTGTGTACCTCAGCAAGAGCATCTGAACCATAATGAGATAAATTCGCCATGAGAGCAACTTTGGCAGTGTTGAGTTCATCACAATCAGAGTCATATGCATCCAAATCATCAGCTTGATAAGCAGCATTGTGAGTAATGACAGTCTGTGTGGCTTGACCTTCTGGAATTCCTACGGATGATCAAAGTTTCACCATTAATTGGGATGTGGACGACTTTCTCATCACAAATAATTCTAGCATGATACCTGGATAACCAATCTATACCAATGACGACGTCAAAACTATCGAGTTTAATTGGCATATGATCAATTTCGAAAGGTTGATTTAACAGAATCAGGATGCAGCCTTGGATAACGGTATTAGTGCCTACTAAGTTTCCATTGGCCATTTCTATAATCATAGGGTATTTTAGTGTAATTGGTGGGATATTAAGATAGAAGAAAGGAGTTGTGGATACAAACATTTATCTTCTTCAAGAATTTTAATAATTACTCTAGCTAGATGTTGGTTTAGAAGGAACGTACCCATGACTACGTTCGGGTCTTGGTGAGCGTTCTTGTCCCTTAGCAAGTATTCTCTTATGTGGGCACTGTTGTTTGCCTTTGAGCACTGATAATTGTAATGCCCTTTCTCTCTACAGGCTTGACAAATTACTGATACTAGTTGATGATTGCTTCTAGTGGCTGGTCCTTTGTTTTTGTTCAGATGACCTACCCTGCTGCAAGTCTGACACTTGACAGTGCAAGGTCCTGTGTAATGTAAAGTGCATTTCTTACAAAAAAGAAGGCTTCCAATATACCTACTGTTTTCAGTTGGAGTGGCAGTATAAAACATGAAGGTTTCTTGTCTTCTATTCTGTTGTTGGTGTAGGATTCCGATATCACTTCACTTCATACAATCGATCACGAAATCGAACTAGAAATAAGAAAGAGAGATGAGTTGTTTAGAGAGAGAAACTAGTGAGAGGTTAGAGAGAAAAGAGAAAAAGATATTTGTTAGATATTTTGAACAACTTACTTTTCCAAGTGGAAAAGTTCCTTATATACCCCGACACTTAAAAGTGACGCGCGGGATATTTAACTAGGACCCGGGCTCGGGTTTTGCTTGGGATTAAACCCGAAACATATACAATATTAGATTAACTATCGAGCCTGATTCCCGATATTATTCTATTACAACATTAACTAATTAAAGACCGAAGCTCCATCATAGAGTGACCGAACTTCCTTGTTCGACTCAATAAATTGAGGCTAACAATCTCCCCCGAAGTGAGGTCTTGAACACGGGAACGAGCTTCCTTTATTGACTCAATAAAATTGAGGCTAACAATCTCCCCCGAAGTGAGTTCATTAATGACACTCCTTCATGAGATCAGTGAGATTGCTTTTGTCATTTAAGCTCGAGTGTTCTTGGTCTTTGTCTTTGTTCTTTGTTCTTTGTTGTCGGTTTGTTCCTTCATGCTTGCGATCGTTGGACTTGGCCTTTTGTCATTGTCGTTATCGTCTTTGCCATCTTGCGATCTTATGTCTTTGACCAACTATGCTCATATTTTAGCATTACTTGAAAGCTTTTATTTTAGAGTTTAGCGAAAGTCTTTGTTTTTTTTTTAATTCTTGGCTTTCTAGTTCAGTACGTATTCGTAGATAGATTGAGGCATTACTTTGAATGGGATTGAGGTTGCCGTTACCACCGTTTGACCTGCAGGTTTACGTTAGTGATAAACGAGAAAATTGATTTGAAAATCAATCGACGTGTCACTCGTTAAAGAGTTTTTGTAACACATCGAGAGTGTCATGTTTTTATCAAAATTCATCAACCGTCAATTCATTTACTGGACCAAATCGATATCCAGTTGTCACAAGTTTGATTCATATAGAATCTCGCAAGTCACCTACCAAGAGCTTGTTTGATGCTGGCTCAAGCAGGATTTCCATCTTCATTGTGAATACATTAGTATCACTCGGATGTTCTGGCAAATATCACAATGATATTGCGTAGGACTCTTGTTAACAGCTTGTGAACCTGATGATGTTCAACAAGTGTTTGAAATGGAATGTGTCCTAACGAGATTTTGATTGATCTCTTGGCTCTAGACTCGATTAGTGCATTTTGGTTTTAGTACTCGGAGGCTGGAGCAGTTTGCCACCTATTCAATATCAACGATCTCGGAATGAGATGTCAATAGATAACGGGTATCTCCGTGACAAATGAGACAAGTTTCTTTTAAGAGAAACTCGAATGGCTGGGAAGGGTTGTGCATTGCATCACTGGGTCCATGATGTCGTTTTCAATGTCAGCAATCAACTTGTGATTCTGACAGCATATGTATTGACCCGGTTTCTGCCTTAAGTTGTGTGGAGGGCTTCTTTCTTTAGACCCTTTATCCATACATTTCTTTTTCATTCTTCAACGCCTTCAATGCTTACCAAGACGTCATTACTAACACTTGTGGTTGATTGTTCAGTGTTCTAAACTCAATATTAGTCAGGCATTATTCCCATATTAATTATCTCCAATCATACCTAAGGACAGCTATTTTAATTTGGATTATCTTGGGTAGATCCTCCGGTTCTGTGTTGGATACATAGGCTTGATTCCTAACCTTACCACTTATGACTTCAGAATCGTCGTTGAATAATTAAGATGTTGATGGGTATTAAGATCGACCATAAAACCTTTTCTTCAGCCAATTGAGTCGAATAGATCATATTTTAATTACATTTTCTCCCTATTTTAAGTAATAAACACTTAGTTGTTGAATACCTTGTGATTAAAATCATGTTTGAACAAAAATCTGTGGAGAAAATATGGTCAGCATTGAATGGTCTGGAAACATTTTGATAAAATTGTTTTGAATACTAAGATAATGGTCGTTGATGTTGTATCCAAGAACATTTTAAAAACTTTGTTTTTTCGAAAAAATCCCCTCTCAAGAATAGGACCCAATTGAAAAATTGTTGTCTTTTGAAACATTGTGTGTTGGAGGCTGTTGACACAACATTATTTTGAAGGATTAATGAATTGTCATCGAGAAATTCTTTTAAAAATTGTGATCAACTTTCTTGAAAATAATCAGATGTATAGAGGACTTCTCTTCTAACGCTATGGTTAGGCACTGAATGTATACACTTTCCTTTTTCTTGAGCCTAAAAACATTTGAATGTCTTGTAAGAACAGCTCAAGACCAGAGAAGAAAACAGTAATTTATCGTTTGTGAGGATAAGTTATAACCTTCCTTTATATGAAGTCGGGTTATATTACTGGACATTTGCACATAAGCATTTAGATAAATTAGAAATGACTTGTTTTGAAAACTATTTGCACTCTCGCTAGAAACTTCATTTACACACCCGGTTGTCTATGTTAATCGAACAATTTCTTAGCACGTAAATGTTATCGATTCATAGAGACAAGTCGAGAAAGATTCTTTTGGAAATTTTCTGTTTTTCTGAATTTTGTATTTTATTTTTGAAGTTTTAATTTTTGTTCATTTTGCTTTTCTCAAAAATATGTACATGGTGATGTTTGATGATGATATCAAGCAGTCTCATTTGTCAGAACCTCCAGTTCCGTGGAGTCAAAACATCTCATACATTCCTTCGGACAAGATAATTAAAACCGATCCTCAGGAAGGGCTTGGGTATACATGTCAGCTATATTGGTATTCAGTTCTGACAAAAATATAATTCATTATACCATTTCAACCTGTTCCTTTATTGAAGTGATTACCACGTATGATGTGATTTGTCAGTGAGTGTTGTACGGGGGTTGCATGAGATTGCTATGGCTGACTGAGAGTTGAGTACAATGGTTTTTGTTGAGTTGAAGCCATATCTTGAAGTTGTGTTCTCATCCACATTAACTTGAGCACAACTTACAAAGATAAGCACGTGTTATGGCCTCTGATGAAGAAATCTTGCAGTGTAGTTTTGTTTCTGTGACATCCAACTTAAAGCTGATCACATGGAAATGTATCCCTCAGATTCGCTTTTTCGGTATCAAGGCATACCGGCATGATCATTCTTATTTTTCATTTTTTGATCAATCAGCGTATGAAAATGCTGTTAGCTTCAAATAGCCAGAATCATTTGGTACCAGTGTCCCCATGTTAATGGTTCCCTTTAGGTATTTTAAAGATTCTTTTACCTTTTTGATGTGCTTGGAGTTGGTCATGGTTTGTAACGTGCACAATAGAGATGCTTGCACTAAGTCTGGTCTACTAGATGTCAAGTACATGAGTGACCCGATTTTACTACGGTAATCAGATTGGTCTACGGGTTCTCCACTCAAATCTACATCTAGTTTTGGTTTTGTAGCCAATGGTGTACCAATGGAGTGACAATTGTCCATATTATGCTTTTTCAGAATTTTAAAGCGTACTGGCCTGATGATAAAACATACCTTATGGGATGGTGGATTGAAGTCTAAAAAGAATTTCATTCTCCCCCATTTAAAGACATTTCATAATTCTACTGTGCATTAACTTTTCAATCTTTTTGATATTTAGGGTTTGTAGACCAAATATTATTGCCATCACGGAAATCTGCACAAGTAGAATATCCTCCCCGTATTTTATCTTGAAAAAAGTAGGGTCAATTATACTTTAGAAAAGCCTTTGGACAACAAGGAAGGTGATAGATCATCGTTACAGGGCTCTTGGGAGGCTTGCATTTAATCCTATAAAGCTTTCCTGAGAAGGTAGACTTTTTCTGGATGATCTGTATCAACAAACCCTTCTGGCTGAGCAACATAAACCTCCTCCTTCAGTGGACCATTAAGAAATGCCGTTTTTACGTCCATCTGATGAGTTGGAAAGGATTGTGTGCTTGCGTCGGGCACGAAATCCAAATGCTTCCAAGCGAGCAACTGGAGCAAAATGATTCTTCAAACTCAATTACCCTCTTCCTGAGCAAACACTTTTGCAACAAGTCGTGCTTTGTTGCGAATTAACACGTCTGATCTTATCCTTTTTGTTCTTTCCCATATCCTCTTTTAGCTTAATAATCATCTTGCAAAATGTTTTGTCGACTTAGTTCCTTGAATTTTTAGTCTGTTCGAATGATGAAGTTCATATCTGCATTGCTTCGATCCCTGCCAGAAATCACCATTGCCTCCTTAATGTTCTCTGGTTTCAACAATACTCATCGTGAGCGCGAACATACACATTTCAAGATTTGTGGCAAGCTGTCATCTTATTTGAACTGGCATGGTTGGATTTCCACGAACTTGTTCTAATGGATGATCACTGGTCCATCGGAAATCATAACTTTGTGGTTGAAATGAATGCACATCGGTATTATCAATGTGCTGTGTGGAAGACTACACCAATTTCTTGTACCCCGTGATGTACAAAAAGATTGTTAATTCGCTTCTTGAAATGATGCATTACGGTGCACTTGATCATTGTTGTTTGTACCTCAGCAGACCGTGTGCGCAATGTAATATTCTTTCAAAGTAAAAGGACTGAAGGGAAATTCCAACCCTTGTTGGACGAATCTGTCTTTTCTGCTGTAGGAACAGGCATTTTTGTCTTGGGGGCCGGGGTCAGAGTTGTCATAGTCTGAGCCTTTTGTCCTTGAGGTACGAGGCCTGAGCGACATTTCAACAGAATCTCTTGTCGTTGTGGTGCGAGGTCTGAAGTTGTGATCAGAGACATCATCTCCCATGAAGACGAGGCGTATTCTGCTAGCGATCTAACTTCTTTTGAACATTGAGGAACTGGTGGCTGTAATTGAAGTATTATTTTCAGCAGACACCATTTATACGTTGACGACCGGATGGCCTTGATATGTTCTGTTTTCAACGGTCATTTCGGATCATCAGATCAAAATTCCTTGAAGCCCTGTTTTCTGAGATTATCTTTCTTTTTCGCAAACCCAAACGCTAGAGTCCTTCTCTCTGTAGATTTGATCGATGTTACTTATTAAGAGAGTACCTGTACTGGACATTAGAGCTTGTTTCGCTTTCTCATTGGTTAGGGATATCTACATTTGAACCATTTCGGGGGTTACACTTTTCAACCTTTTGTTGTGTAGAGGCGAATGTATTTCCTGTTGGAAACCCATCTAAGTCAAACAGTCTTGAGAATTCTACCGTTGGTTGCACACCTAAGGGCAAGATCTAGGACTTGTTGTTTTTATCATCATGCATAGTTGGCGTTTTTGATTGATAAATATGTCCTTTTGGATCTGTCTTCTTTTTTTTGGTTTCATTGAACCCTTATTTGCTCTGCGGGGTTTGTTTCTGTTTGTTGTCTTATTGGATGGAACCTTAGCACGCGTGTTGACTTCTTTCAGGTATTTTATTACAAAAGCACGTAATGATTGGCATTAAAGACACATTTCAGACATGTCGAGCAAACAAAATTGTTGGAGTAGAAAAATTTTCTAGGGATCCTAGAGTGTTCATGTATCTGTTTCTTAGCTTCCTTCGGTAGTGATTATGAGACAATGTGTTTGAGGTATACCTAGATGAGCTTGGTGCAATCATGTGATGATCGGTTTTACAGGTGGAGATTCTTTCCTTAGGCAAATGATGTGTAGTGACTGGTTTTGACATGTCGTTTGCTCACATCAACTTGGGAGGCAAAACCGTGGTTTTGAAAATTTCTAGGTCTTTTAAACTTAAACGCAGCTCGGTTGTCTAACAACGGATTGGTTTTGAGGTGGTTGTCCAACTGGTTTTCCACAAGATTGATGGCTCTTTGCAAAAATTAGTATTCACAATATTTCCTGTTAGTTTCCTTACTCATTTTTTAATGCTGCAATTGCTAAACCCATTTTCTGAATCATGAGCTAGTACATCAGCATTCATTTTCATTAGAATTTTTGTTCAGTTGTTCATGAAATAGTCTTTATGGTTTTTGGTTCTGAACAGATTTTTTTGTATTTTGAATAGTAGAATCATAAAGATCTTTGTAAGTCTGTTTCAAATGCTCATTTTCCTTATTTAACTGCTTATTCTCTACAAGTAATTTAGCCACACTTTGTTTCAATTTGATGTTTATTGTTTCAATTACATCTACATCATGTTTAACTTTGGCTTTATTACTTTGGTTCATTCAAATAAAATGAGCCTGGTTGCCCTTCTTTTAAATTGATTTTGATATTTAAGTTCAAGATTAAACAAATGTGCTTCCCATTCTTGAAAATCTTGAATTTGGGCAACAGTATTTTTTGAAGACATACATTTTCAGACTCCAAAGTGATTGATCTGAGAGTTTAGTTGTCATGTTATCAGTTATTTAGCAGGTAAAGGAGCTATGTCATGACATTGTTCATACATTCTGGTCAACCTCTCCTTCATTATTGGATTCAGGTTGCTCAGTATGTTGTTGTCCTGTAGCAGATACATTATCATCAGCAGTCATTTGTACCTCAGCCTTTGGCTCTCTTCTATATATATGGGTTCTGATATCTGCATCATTCAACATGTGCATCCATTCTTGATCTGCTGCTTGTATCTGCTTTTGTGATTATGTCCCATTGCTTTTCAATGATAACTAAACTAGCATCCAATGCTTTACTCGAATCAACCTTTTCCTCTGTCGTCTGCATCAAAAGGTTCCCCTTTTTTTTTTCATTCCCTGCTGTTATACTCCATTTTATGCAGCGCTCTTTTCTCATTCGATCCTTTTTTAAAATAATCTATGTTTTGGATCGTGTATAAGGAATTCTGGAATTATCGCGTCGAGTGTATTCTAAAAAGTAGGTTCGTGTCTTTACAATATTCATCATTCAAATAAATCTTTTGACTGATGAACATCTATAAAACTGTGTTCTCGAGAACTTTAAAGAGGCAATGGATCCAATCTCTTGAAATTCGTTGTTATCAAGTTGCTTGAGTTGATCCATGTTTTAGGAACATCAGTGCCTGGAAAGTCTCTAGATTTGACTAAAAAGTGTCGTAAATGCGCGGTTTTGAATCCCTCTCGGTTCGGACTTCCTTTTAATTCGTTGTTTAAAAGACACTTGAGGTGTGAATGAAGTCTGTTGAAAGATAGCATGCAACTTTCTTTTTGTTTTGTATTGAATTAGTGCATGTGTTGTATTTCTGAATCTGAACACGGAAGTATAAGTATCTTTCTTCTCGCATTTTATCGTGAGTTATTGAAGTCGAAAATTTTTGTTGGAGCTTAGGGGATATGATGTGATTGAAGTTGAAATACTTGTGGTTGTTGTAAGAATTCACGTTCCACTGGATTTCACACATCTTGATTAAACCGATAAAAGAATTAAACGGGATTTTACAAAATCAATAGAAATCCTGTGAATGTTTGCTTCGGAATCACGGCCAATGTTTTAATTTGTATTAAAAAAACAGTATTTTCTGGATAGGGTTTTATGAAGATTGTTTAATAGGACTCACCAATCTGAAACGGGCTAAAAATACCAGTGGGTCTGTGGAGCTGAACAAAAACAAGTGTGTAACACAAATTCCAAAAAAACTGAAAATGTCAATAAATCATAGTAATTGATGGTTTTGGGCCCATACAAATACTTTAAACAGCTATAGGCTGGTTTCCAACGAATTTCGTATCGTTTTTATCTTCGTTTGAGTGGTCACGGGCCTGAAATACGGACGTAACGGATTATAAGTTTTATGGCTTTTTTACTGAAACCCTTTTCTTCACACAGATTCTACGCCCCAAACGCATTGCATTCTTTATCAAAACACAATGACTTTTGAATCAAAACGCAATGAACTTTATCAAAACGCAGTGGTTGAGATTTGGTCAAAACGCAATGAAATTTAAGCAAAACGCAATGGTCAAAACGCAATGGTCAAAACGCAATGGTCAAAACGCAATGGTCAAAACGCAATGGTCAAAACGCAATGGTCAAAACGCAATGCTCAAAACGCAATGCTCAAAACGCAATGCTCAAAACGCAGTCAATATAATATTCAAAAATATCCAAAACGCAACCATAAAAAAATTTCAAAATAGGGTTTTGATATTTTAATTATTTTAAAAATTCTTTAACCAACGCATGATTGCGTTTGAACTGTTTAATTAAAAAAAGTCAAAACGCAACAAGAAGAAAGTCAAAACGCAACAAGAAGAAATCAAAACGCAACAAAAGAAAAAAATCAAAACGCATCAAGAAACTTTTCCAGTTGTCCAAACGCACAACACTAGAAAAATACGATTTTTTTTCACCAATTAATCACCTTATAAATCGCCCTTTTTGACCTTTTAACTTGATTTCTCTTGCACAATTAGCTACCTTATGCCTAGATCTTGCTTAATAACATAAACATTCACACATCTAAGCACAAAAATTCGGGTTTGTTTTTCTATTGAATTATTTTGTCACACGAATTTGATCTTGTTGAACCACACGAATCAACCACGAATCCACACGTAGCTCTGATGCCAATTGTAGGATCCCGATATCACTTCACTTCATACAATCGATCACAAAATTAAACTAGAAATAAGAAAGAGAGATGAGTTGTTTAGAGAGAGAAACTAGTAAGAGGTTAGAGAGAAAAGAGAAAAAAAAAAAAAAAAAATGATATTTGTGAGATATTTGAACTAACTTCTTTTTTTTTTTTCCAAAAGTGGGAAAGTTCATTTTATACCCGTCACTCAAAAGTGACACGCTGGGGATCTTTAACCTAGACCCGGGCTCGGGTTTTGATGGGGATTAAACCCGAAAACATATAACAATATTTGTTAACTATCGAGCCCCCGATTCCTGATATTATTTCTATTTACAACACATTATCATAATAAGACGAAGATCCATCGTTCGAGTGATACCGAACTTCCTTGTTCGACTCAATAGATTGAGGCTAACAGTTGGCGATAATCATTGTTGCGGTTGCTATTGTTGTTGCGGTTGTTTTGGTAGTTGTTGATGTGATTATTAGGGTAGTTGTTGTTGTTAGTGGTGTTCCTTCTATCATCAAACTTTCGTTTGTGATCATTGGTTCCTTGCATAGAATTATGCTTTGTTACCTGATCCATCAACCTCTGAGTTATGGTAATGGCTTCCTCCAAAGTTTGAGGCTTAGAGGCGGTAACATTTCCTTCAATACTTCTGGGTAATCCTCTGATGAAAACTTCCATGAGTTTCTCGGTGTTTGGTACCATGTTTGGGCATAAGACTGCTAATTCCTGGAATCTTCTAACGTAAGTTTTAAGATCATTTCCTTTTACAGTCAGATTGTAAAATTCATCTTCCATTTTCCTGACTTCAGTTCGAGGACAATACTTATTTGTTAAGAGCCTTTTCAATTCAGTCCAGGTGATCTTGTTGGCTTGTTCTATTCTAATAGGTTGGGGCTTTGCATTCCACAGATAAGGGTCATCTAGCAGTCGGTGGTACCAGTAGCAAATGTCACTTTGTTTTGATCAGCATAATTGCTACGAGAAAATACTGATTTAGTCCGTTCAAACCAGCGAATAAGGCCAACTGCTCCTTATGTACATTATAATAGAAATGGTGACAGCTTATGATCTTTATTAGTTTCCCCTTTCTTGCTAAGGAGTTCTAGTAGCGTTCGGTGTTCCTATTAGGATTTTTGAGCTACTTGCCATTGTTTGTAGCTTGTGGCTTCCAGAGTGCGGCAACACTGCAGCAACTAGGTTCCATGATGGCTAGCCTGTTAGTGAGTCATGGCTGGTGCTTCAGATGTTGACGTCCTTTTGGGAGGCATTCTATAACATAAGACAACACGTAATAAGAATGATATCACAAGTCTTTCCTTGAAATGCTTAAAGTTCAAAAATAAGCATTGGACAATAGTGATATCAAAATTATTATATTACTTATTTGATAGAATTCTAACAAGCATTGAACTTTTTTAGTTCTTTTTCTAGATGTCACGGTATGATTCATAATGATATCTAACTTTGTGGAGAGAAAACTTATCAAAAGGATAGTCTAGAGATGGTAGTTAGTTAATATTTCGTTGGTAATGAAGGATTCATAATGGTTGTGAAGACGGAGATGTGATTTAGGACATAGGATGAGTATGTAGCAATTGAAAGGTACAACGAGATCACCATTATATTATACCATGAACAACTTGCCTTTGTATTGTACATAGTCAAAATTTGACAAGTGTTGTTATTTATACCACACATCCCGTTGCTAGGTTCTAACAAAAGCTATAGCTAGAATCTAATCTAAATAGTATGATTGTCTTTCTGGCTATTCTTGGTTCATAGATTGAATCCAGAAGAACTTTCCTTATCTGTGAATATCTTTGATGATTTGTTCTAGATTAGTAATCCTGAAGCGGCCAGAGCAATCTTGCTATTATTTCCTATTTGCTTTCTTTGAAGTTTAGAAATTTGAGTACGAGCCTCTTGGAGTTTAGTTTCCATATTATCAAAATCTCTTTGTATGATCACCCGACCTTTTACAAGACCTTTTATTATGTCTTCCATGTGCTCAATGCGATCAAGAGAGAGCTCATCTAGATGATTCAAAATTTCCTTAATTTGTTCCTCGTGATGTTCCAAACTTGTCTTACGAGAGCTTTCTCTCATCTCAAATTCTTGAGGTAGGGCAGACGTAGAGGAGGATGATTGGTCATGGCCTTGTTTCTTAGGTGGCAATAATTCCTCAGGAAGAAAGAATTCTTGAGGATTAAACATTGGAGATAGCATTAGAGATGGATGCACAATAGTTGGTGGTGGAATAGGTAATTCTTTAGCATAATATGCATGCATGACCTTCATATAGGGGTCATCATGAAAAAGTAAAAGAGTTGGTGAAGCTATTGGAACTAAACCAAATGAGTTATTTGAAGAGCTAGAATAAGTTTTTCTCGGTGAAGTTGGGGAATAGTCTAGGGAAGCCGGGATATAGTCTGGAAAAATTAGGGGAAAAATATCCTCAATATTAGAAGTAGGAGTTCGGTTGGGAGAAAAGACATTCACGTTGTTAAAACCCAGCGGTAATAATTAAGGTCTATTTCTATAATGATATATCAGTTATGTATTTTTACATACTATTCCGGAAACTATTGTTGCTACGGAGGATCTTTCTTGGATGGAAAAGAAAAGTAGTTATAGTTAAGGTTTCAACCTTGTTCTCTATAAACTTGGCTCTGATACCAATCTATAACACTCCCACATTTTGACAAAATATAGCGAATAAGCTAATTGGGGGTATTACTTCATAGTACAACAGTCATAATCATAGAAAACGACTCGTAATAGACGTTTTTGGAAAATTTATTTATCATTCATTTATTCATCAGAGTTTTACAAAAGAGAGATCCCAAAATCTAGAAACATAAAGTTTGAATGATAACAGTTTAGCCATCTTCAAGTCCATGCTACTCCGTGCCATAAGTTGCTTAATTACTTGAGATATATATGCTAAAAAGATTAACACAATGGTTGAGTGAAATTTATACGTTTATGATAAATAGTTTGAATACAAGTCATCATATCAGTGGGTTACGTTGTTATATACCCATAATAGTAATAATTGCAATGTAGATACAATTATCATAGAAAACAGTATTATTGCCCTAAGCTTATGACACCGAAGCCTTGAGATAATTAATAATCACAAGTAGTTGCACCAATGGGGTGCCTTTGCCACACACCCGCATGATATTTAGTGAGTGCGTTTGGTTACCAAAAGTACATGTATACCAACGGGGGAGTTCAGTCCCAAATAGATCTAATCACAGCATTCGTGCTTACTCCGAAGAGTAATTAACGGTTAATGATAGTGGGGTCTTAATGGCAAAAGTAGGGACTTAGGAAATAATGCATCAGGATAGCATACAGTTGGAAAAATACTTGTATTCATGGTTTATAGCATGTATCCCCCTCGCGGGTTTATGAAATATTTCAAAGATTTAAAATGCGAGGCTATGAACTCACCTTAACAGAGAAATCTGATTGATGGCAAAAGTATATAAAGAAAGTAACGCCTCGTCTTGTAAATGACAGGTATATGTCAAGTCTTAGTTTGATTGTTTATGCTTCAAAATTTTAAGAAGTTTAATCATACATATTACTTTGATTTATGGAAATATTGTATCACTGTTCGGGCTATCATAATTCAGAGGTCATGTAATAAACGTTTGAGGAGCCAGGACACTTTAAATCGTAAATCCAGCAAACTTGTCAAAATGTATACTCAAATGAAACACCTCACATGAAATTCCCTAGTAACGTGATACGATAAGATTTTAAGTTTCTTTAAAAGCTAGTTGATGATAAATTACTTTAAATATATAACGTAATTGTTTTATAATGCGTCGATTATTGATTAATAACGATAAATGTGTCGGGTTTTAATAAAATTGAGTTTTATAATATTTATATATATTTTTATAATTTATATAAAAATATTATATTTTTTATTTTTAAGAATACAAAATTGGCAATATATACCCTTGATTTATATATTTTTGCAAAGTTAGTCCTTTATAATATATATATATATATATATATATATATATATATATATATATATATATATATATATATATATATATATATTAAACCTTTATATTTGAAATTAGGAAAAAACAGCCCTTGGAGTTATCACTTTAATATAATTACAGAAATGGCCCTTTGTATGTTATAATTTCCAAAAGTTATTAATACTTATACCAGTTCATGGAATTGATTAAAAAACAAGTCCAATTGCCATTGTAAGCTTTTTTTAGGATTCCAAAAGAGATTTTGCATATTGATAGCTTTAAAATAAAGAAGTTCATCATTTCTCATAAACCTATTGATTATGTAAAATTGAATCAACTATCTGAGGATTTTGGGAAATGCTTTGTTCCACAACAAGAATTGTCGGCTGAACAAGCTTCCTGGTATCATATGTCAAACCCTTCTACTAAATCTTTTGATGCATCGCCTATCAAAATGGAAGCTCCTAAGGTAAGATTGGTGAATGAAAGCCTTAAAAAGCTTAAATTCCACCTTGCCAAGTTTGACAACGTGGTGAAGATAAGGACTACACCTGATGCTCGTACAGAAGGTGAATGGGGGTTTGAACATACTAAAGCTGTTTTTAACAATGAAATTATTCCATTTCTAAAATCTTTAAAAGACATCTTCAATGTGTTTGATAAAGATCTTCTAAATGAAATAATGGAAGTACAAACAGTTTTTGACCAAATGGAAGCTGCTATTCAACAGTCTTCAGTTAACAAACAATGTTTGGAAATTGCTAAGAAAGAACTACTTTTGGAAAATAATCGACTCTTATAACAAATCATGTCTCAAGATGTTCTTCTGGTTGTGATGAATTCTATGTCTTTGAATGGTGAATCTGTGAATATGGAAAGAAAGAGAATTGAATCTTGTGATAAGTGTTTGAATCTTGATGCTGAGCTTTTGAAAACACAAAATGCGCATAATGATCTTTTGAAAAGTTACTCACAACTTGAAAAACATTGTATTTCTCTTGAATTGTCAATACAACTTAATCAAGAAATTTTTTAAAAAGATAAATCTTGTGATAATCAAAATGCTCTTGAAATTCCAGAATATTTTGAAAATAATGATTTGAAAGCTCAGCTACAAGACAAAGACACTGCCATTTGTAAGTTGAAGGAAATAATAAAATCAATGAGAGAAAAGTCCAAGAAAGAGAATGTCAATTATGATTATTGTGAAATAGAGACCAAAAATGTGGAACTAGAAAATAGTGTGGCAAAATTGCTTTCGGAAAACGAGCGTCTTTGTAAAGAAATTAATCATGTGAAACAGGTTTTTAAAGATCAGTTTGACTCAATAAAAAAGACACGTGTTCGTACTAAAGAACAGTGTGACTCTTTAATTAATAAACTGAACTTAAAATCTGCTAAAAATGAGGATTTAAAAGCTCAAATTCAAGATAAAGTTTTTGTGGTAACATCATTGAAAAACGATTTACGAAAATTATAAGGAAAAGAAATTATTGATATTGCTGCACAAATACCATCTGCTAACTTCCAGGCATGTTCAAGCTAGACTTAGAACCTTTGGCTCCTAGGTTATTGCAAAATAGGGAAGCTCACATAGACTACCTTAAGTACACTCAAGAACAAGCTGATATTCTTCGGGAAATAGTTGAACAAGCTAAAGCAAAACAACCTTTAGATAATGAGTTAGACCTTGCCTGTAAGCATGCCCAACGAATTCAGGAGTTACTTGTATATGTTCGAGATACATGCCTTAATGCGATTAAACTTAGTGCGAAAAAGGTTGCTGTCACACCCAAAAACAATGTCAAGAAAGTTAGGTTTGTTGAATCTCTCACATCCTCAAGCCACATTAAATAGGTAGAGTCATCTAAAACATTAGATTCTAACACACCTGTGTTATCTTCTACAGGATTGAAGTGTTGTACTAGTAATTGCGGATTAAAGCCTTCAGGCAATAAAAAGAATGATAGGATCTCGCAAAAACCAAGTAGGAACATGAAGAATAAGTAGAAGCCCAACCTAGGAAAGTTAATAAAAAGAATCGTGTTGTTGAACCTATTCGTGATGTTGATGTTAAGCATTCACTGTTAAATGCGAATTCTGAACTTATTTGTGCTACTTGTAAGAAATCTATGTTTGATGGTGTTCATGATATGTGTCTTCTTGATTTTGTGGAAAATGTGAATAGCCGTGCTAAATCTGCTAAGAAACATAAAAAACAAAATATTTGGAACCTACGGGTCATGTATTCACTAAAGTAGGACTTAAGTGGAAACCAACAGGCAGAACTTTCACTATAGTTGGTAACTCGTGCCCTTTAACTAGGATCACTTCAGCTAACGTAGTGCCTCCTAAGAAAACCACTTCCCACTCAGTTGAAACACAAAAACCAGAGCTTAAAGTCTATAGCAGGAAACCCAAAATTGTTAAAAATGTAGGTTCGAGTAAAAAGGCTAATATTGTAGAATCTAAGAAAGCTAACCACTCGGAACCCAATCATACTTGAGGATCCAATGCTACAGATATTCCATCTTCTTCTTCTCTTGTCATGACAGGTTGTCCAGATTGTTCTCTGGTATCTGGACTCCGGATGTTCAAAACATATGACAGGGAACCGCTCTCAGCTCATGAACATTGTTAGTAAATTTCTGGGTACAATTAGATTCGGGAACGACCATATTGCAAGGATTATGGGGTATGGTGACTATCAGCTAGGAAATGTTACTATCTCAAGAGTATACTACGTCGAGGGGCTTGGACATAACTTGTTTTCTGTTGGTCAATTTTGAGACGCGGATCTTGAAGTCTCATTTACGAAAAACACTTGCTTTATTCGTAATTTAGAAGGTGTTGATCTACTTTCAGGATCCCGAGATACAAATTTGTACACAATTTCTCTTGATGACATGCTTAAAACATCTCTGATTAGTATTCTATCCAATGTGTCAAAGACTAAGAGCTGGTTATGGAACCGTCGGTTATCACATCTCAACTTTGGTACTCTTAACAAGCTAGCTAAAGACGGTCTTGCACGAGGCATTCCAAGTCTTAAATTTCAGAAAGATTGATGACATCAAATAATGTCTATTTTATAGCATCATTTATCCCATGTTATTAACCCATTTTGTATAATTATTGCAAAGAATTGTTACTTAATCGTTTATATTTGAGAATTGCTGTAATTATGAAGTACTTCAAAAGGAGCGCATTCTAGAGCTTAAACGAAGATATTTTGAAGATTACTATTCTGACTACCAATACACCGTATCCATCAAGGAAGATAAGGCGTATCCATGCCTGCACTCACCAAAGACCACAAAGAAAACAAGCTCAATACGCCGTATCTAGAGAAGACCAATACGCCGTATTGAAGATATAGTATGTGAAGATTCTGGAAGATATCAAAACGTGGTCCCTACTCCAAGAAACTCCAATACACCGTATCTAACCCATTGGATACGCCGTATCGAACCGACTTCCAGACAGTATAAATAAAAAACTCAAAAACGAGTTTTAAGTGTGCTAAATTATCATACCCCCAAATAGGGCATGGGTGGAAACACGTGTCCGGGGGCATGACGTCATAATATACATCACATAAGATACAAAGAACGACCTCTAATGGTACGTTTAAAAATCCAACATTGTTGCATTAATTATAAGAGTTAAAGTTTTACATAGGTTCAAAGATAATATGCGGAAGCGATTAAAAATTTTAAAGTTTGACAACGATGTTATCATAGATAATAATAATTCTTGAAAATCGGTCCAATGCAAGGCAACACCATAAAGCAAACAAAGACATCCACAGCTAAGCACCTGAGAAAAACATGCTAAAACGTCAACATAAAGTTGGTGAATTCATAGGTTTAAATTTAGTAATAAGAGTGTACCACAACTTCACACTACACACGTGACAGTTATAACAGATACAACTTCACATAAAAAGTATTTACTGTTGCGCTAAGCTCATGACATTGAGGCTCAATTCGATGTAGCATATTATATGCCAAACAAGATATTAATTTCCCTAAAGGTATCTGACCAAGATCACCTATTGAAATCCGACATGGTATATGTCCATTTGTTCGTGTCTCCCGAATCTAGTAAGAGCTACTTACTCGGATAAGGATAATTAGTCCTAATATATCTATTTACAACATTCGCGCTCACTCAACCGGTCCTCCGGTCAATAAATTAACGGTTCATGATAGTTCGGGCATTAGGGGTCTATTCACAACTTAGGCAACACGAAATTAGGAAAAGACAACGTAAAGTAACTGTGTCCAAAGTTTAAAAACAAGCAATGTTTCTCACCCCAAAGTAGTAAAGTAAAAATAGTAAAACGTGGGGCTATGAACTCACCTTTAGTAAATGGGTGACGATATATTATCAATGGAAGAGATATGAATGGCCAATAGGTCCTACTCGAGACCTAAATCAATGACGCGTCTTAGAAAGACGGAAAGTATACGAAACTTGAACGAATCATTTATGAGAGAAAAAGTCATCCATGAGTGTTTGTGCTTTGACTTAATTAACAAAATACGACAAAATAAAATTATATAGTTTTTCGTTAAGTTTCGACGTTTAACCAAAAATTACCATTTTTAGTAAGTTTCTATTTTAGGAAAGTTTTTAGTTTCGAGACATTAATACCGTCCCCTAAATTTGCTTAATCCATATTTTCTTAATCGCACTAGATAATCCTAAACGTTTAACTTCCATGTCTATCTTGCTAAAGTTCACTAAACTTACTATTTTAGTAACCTTAACGCTTTTCCTAAAATATGTTAACGACGTTTTTAATGACACTAATCAATATATATGTGATACTATATGTTTTGCTAGTGTTTTAAAAGCTCAAAATATCTTGAAAGCATCCAAAAACTAATTTTACTATTCACATCAGCACCTACGTAATTTATTTTGCCGAAAAATGTTTCAAGTTTCATTTGGCTATAACTTGGCCGTTTTAAGTCCGATTTTAGTGTACAATATATGAAAATCTATCTACTCGAAATGAGCTCCAAAAACTACTTTTACGCCTAATAAAAACATTCCTAAGTCGACCAAAACCTCAAAACAATTTCGGATCAGCAACTATATATTTCACAAGCGCTTTTAAAAATCACACCAAACTTCACAATAGTGCCTAATCTAGTCTAATTTCCATTCACAACTAATCCACAACCAAACCACACCTAAAACTAACCTAATCTATTCATTTCTATTGTTGCGACACACTTTTCAACTCACCTCGCCAAGATCATAAGGTCATAAACATATTACTTCCATTTTTATAAAAGATGACAAGATATTATTTTATTTCTTTTTGAAAAATCAACACATACACCATAGGAATCATAGATCTATGCAAGAACATAAACATATGTAGGATGAAAGTAGAAATGAAAGTATAAGTTTGAAGATAAGCTTACAAATATGAAGAACAAGCTTAAGAAAACACAAGAATGAAGATGGAATACATGGATCTTGAAAAACCCTAAATAATAACCAAACCCTAATTTGTGGATCTTGAAGTAAACCCTTAAATCAAATGATCAAACCCTTAGAACACCCTTAGATATGATTAGAAAATGATCTTGGTATAAGTGGATCTGGTTTACTCGAACTCAAAATATGAAATGATAGTGGTGGTGGCTTTATGCCGTGAGCAAGAAGAGAGAAAAGGGAAGAGAGAAAAACTTTTGAGGCTTGCAAATGAAGAGTGAACCCTAGATATGTTATTACTTGATATTTATAGGGAGCGAGATAAGATTAAGGGTTCATGGCTAGTCAAAAGATGTGTAACCAAATGGCTAAGTGATCAACACACACCAAAAGTGTGTGTGGTGGTGGGTTCGGACGCATAAGACCAAAAGAAAGGGGGGTTCAAGCTTGAATCACTAACCAACTAGCCACTTGAAATTAAATCAAGATTTCATATTATATCATAGTGGAGAAGTGGTCCAAGGTTGGCATGCATAAAGACAAGAGTCTTACAACACCTTGCATGCCTCCAAAACATCACTATCTTTGCATGTGATGTAGTGTTCTCATTTAAAATTCAAATTTTTGGTTCCTTTTCTTTTCTTTTGCTTGCACCGAATATTAGAGAGGTTAGGGGGGATTGACCATGAAATTTTGACTTCTAAACCCAACATATACGATAACTAGAGTTTACACGAAAAGATTTCGAGTTTTTGGGGTTCCGTTCGATCTAAAACGCGAAAAACGCAAATTAAACGCTAAAACATAAAAATAAGAATTGGAAGTGATCGTAAACTACAAAACACTTAGAAAAAATAAAATAACTCATAAAATATGTAAACTAATCAAAATCCAAAGTCAGAACGGTTCCGATGACGTTTTTCATATTTACGCGGGTTAACTTCCCGGTAAACCGCCAGATTCAAACGTAACGTATAAAAGTCAAAAATAATGATCGGAAAAGTTTAAAGTATTGAAATGAAATTTATGGGGTGTGACATCCTTCCCCCATTAAAAGAGCTTTGTCCTCAAAGCTTAAGATGTATCTTTAGACGCAGGTGCAGGGTTAGCAAAAAGATGAGGATACTTTTCTTCATTTGGTCCTCACGCTCCCAAGTAAACTCAGGACCTCACCTTGAGTTCCATCGGACTTTCATAATTGGGATGCGGCTTTTCTTTAGTCGTTTAACCTCTTGATCCATGATTTTGACCGGTTCTTCAATGAAATTAAGCTTGTCATCAATCTGAATTTCGTCTAACGGAATAGCTAGGGGTTCATCAGAGAAACACTTATTCAGATTGGAAACGTGAAAAGTACTATGAACCCGACTTACTTACTCTGGGAGTTCAAGTCGGTATGCAACCGTTCCCACCTTAGCAAGGATTTTGAAAGGTCTAATATAACGAGGATTTAGCTTCCCCCGTTTGCCAAAACGTATTACCCCTTTCCATGGTGATACTTTCAACATAACCTTATCTCCAGCTTGAAATTCCAATGGCTTACGCCTCCTATCGGCGTAGCTCTTTTGTCTATCACTTGCCGCTTAAATACGCTTCTTGATTTGGATGATCTTTTCTGTGGTTTCATGAATAATCTCAGGGCTAGTAAGTTGAGCATCTCTAATCTCAGCCCAACAGACAGGCGATCGACATTTTCGGCCATACAGTGCTTCAAACGGTGCAACTTTGATACTCGTATGGTAATTGTTGTTGTAGGAAAACTCTACCAAAGGTATGTTTCTATCCCAACCTTTCCCAAAATCAATCACGCAAGCACGTAGCATGTCCTTCAAGGTTTGGATGGTTCTCTCACTCTGACCATCCGTCTGCGGGTGATAAGCTGTACTCATGTCCAATTGAGTACCTAGAGCTTTGTTTATCGATTGCCAAAAATGAGATGTAAATTTACTATCTCGATCAGAAATAATCGAAACTGGCACACCATATATTGAGACTACTTCCTACAAGTATTGTCTCGTCAACTTTTCCATCGAGTCGGTTTCCTTTATTGGTGAGAAATGAGCAGACTTGGTGAGTCGGTCAACAATTACCCAAATTGCATCTTGACCCGACGACGTCTTTGGCAACTTTATAACGAAATCCATTGTAATGTTCTCCCACTTCCATACTGGGATCACAGGTTGAACCAACAAACCAGATGGTTTTTGGCATTCGGCCTTGACTCTTGTACAACTCAGCCACTCACTGGCGTAGGTGGCAATCTCGGCTTTCATATTTGGCCACCAATACAGTTTCTTCAAGTCTTGGTACATCTTGTCCGATCCAGGATGGATCGAATACTTTGACTTATACGACTCGTGCATAATCAGAGCTCTCAAGTCGCCAAAACAAGGTATCCAACTTCTATTCCTCAAACATAACGTTCCATCAACACGGGGCTCCAAATTCTTAATCATACCACCCAAATCTTCGGTTTCATAATTCTCTTCCTTTCTTGCCTCAACTTGAGCGTTTAAAATTTGCACGGGAAGGTTCAGACCAGTCGTCAAAACCAAGGCTCAAACTCGTAGTGTCTTGTTCCATTCCTTTCGGCTCAAGGCATCCGCCACCACGTTCGCCTTTCCTGGATGATAACGAATTTCACAATCGTAGTCACTCAACAATTCCAACCATCTATATTTCTTGCCATACAAATAATGTCTCCATATTTTGAGAGCAAACACTACAACTCTAAGTTCTATGTCATGTGTAGTGTAATTCTTCTCATGAATCTTGAGTTGGCATGACGTGTAGGCTATGACCTTTTCCCCTTTGCATCAAAACTGAACCCACTCCTTTACGAGAAGTATCACAGTAAACCACAAAGTTTTCACTACCTTCGGTTAAAGCCAAAATTGGCGCACTACACAATTTTTGCTTCAAAAGCTGAAATGCAGCTTCCTCCTTTTCACTCCAATCAAACTTCATGCTCTTTTGAGTCAGTTTTGTCATAGGCTTGGCAATTTTTAAGAAACCTTCGATAAATCATCGGTAATAGCCAGCAAGACCTAGAAATAGACGAATCTCTGTCGGAGTCTTAAGCGATGCCCAATCCTTGTTTGAATCAATCTTAGCTGGGTCCACGTGAATGCCTTCACAATCAATCACGTGACCAAGGAATTGTACCTTCGACAACCAAAATTCACACTTTGAAAACTTGGCGTACAATTCTTTCTTCTTAAGCAATCCCAAAATTAACTTAAGATGTTCTGTCATCAAAACCAAGCTCGAAACAATCGTAGTGGCTTATTCCATTCCTTTCGGCTCAAGGCATCCGCCACCACGTTCGCCTTTCCCGGATGATAACGAATTTCACAATCATAAGTCACTCAACAATTCCAACTATTGACGTTGTCTCATGTTCAACTTTTTCTGATCAGAATAAGTTTGCAAGCTCTATAATTAACAGTAAACATACGTATAACTTTGCCGTTACAAATAAATGTCTCCACATTTTGAGAGCAAAATCAGCAACTACAACATCCAAGTTCTACAGTCCGTGTAGTGTAAATTCTTCTCATTAATCTTGTGAGTTATAGCGTGACGCGTAGGCTATGACCTTTTCCCTTTGCATCAAAACTGAACCCACTCCTTTACGAGAAGTATCACAGTAAACCACAAAGTTTTCACTACCTTCGGGTAAAGCCAAATCAGGCACCACACAATTTTTTTGCTTCAAAAGCTGAAATGCAGCTTCCGCCTTTTCACTCAATTAAACTTCATGCTCTTTTGTTCAGCTTTTGTTCCATAGGCTTGGGCAATTTTTAAAAACCATTACAAAAAAAAGAAAAAGATAAATCATCGTAAATCAGCCATCAAGAACCCTAGAAAGTGACAAATCTCTGTCGGAGATCTTGAGCGATTCCCAATCCTTGATTGACCAATCTTAGCTGGGTCCACGTGAATCCTTCAATATTAATTACGTGACCAAGGATTGTACCCTTCGACAACAAAATTCACACTTTGAAACTTTGTCCTACAATTCTTCTCTTAAGGCAATCCCAAAATAACTTAAGATGATATCGTGCTCTTCCTCCGCTCTTGGAGTAATTCAAGATGTCATTCAATAAAAAAACTCACAATATATCTAAGTTATGGTTAGTGCACACGCCGTTTCATCAGATCCTGAATATCCGCCTGGTGCATTGGTCAGCTCCAAACGTGCATCAACTTGAAACTAATAGAGACCGTAAGCTGTCTAAACACGCTATCTTTGGAATGGCCTTCTCCTGATGTCTGGAGTTGGTGGATAACCAAGATCTTAGGTCGATTCTATGAGTAACTCTTTGACCCTTACAACTGAATCAAACAAGTCATCATTCCTCAGAAGTGGATATCGATTCTTCATAGTCCAAGCTTTTTTTTTCAGGTTAACTGTAATCGAACAAGACAGATGAAAAAACCACATCCAGAAAGATCCATCTTTCTTTTTGACAAATAAGACCTGGGCTCCCCAGGGTGAAGGACATGGTCTTATAAACCCCCATTGTCAAAAGATTCTTGTAGTGATAGACAATTCTTGCAGTTTCCATCGTTGTGCAAATCTATGCCGTTGGCGGTCGTAGGCTCGAGTGTGCGCAGCTTGAAACTAATAGTGATCATAGCATGTCCTAAACGCTGTCTTTGGAATGTCTTCCTCCTGAACTCTGAGTTGGTGATAACCAGATCTCAGGTCGATCTTAGAGTAGACTCTTAACCCTTGCAACTGATCAAAGAAGTCGTCGATTCTCAAAAGTGGATATCGATTCTTCACAGTCAGCTTATTCAGTTTACGG
This sequence comes from Tanacetum coccineum, assembly GCA_026074375.1. Classification (NCBI taxonomy): domain Eukaryota; kingdom Viridiplantae; phylum Streptophyta; class Magnoliopsida; order Asterales; family Asteraceae; genus Tanacetum; species Tanacetum coccineum. The sequence goes on from BQNB010010304.1 coordinate 77,471, forward strand.
TAATCAATACACATCCAAAAAGATCCATCTTTCTTTTTGACAAATAAGACCTGGGCTCCCCAGGGTGAGGAACTTGGTCTTATAAACCCCTTGTCAGAAAGTTCTTGTAGTTGAGTAGACAATTCTTGCAGTTCCATCGGTGCTAATCTATACGGGGCGCGTGCCACGGGTGCAGCACCAGGGACCAAGTCGATTTGGAATTTGACTTGTCGCATAGGCGGTAATCCAGGCAAGTCTTCTGGAAAGACCTCCGAAAAGTCCCGTACGATAGGCACGTCCTCAAGTCGCTTCTCCTCCAACTTGTCTTCGGTTTCCTTCTTCGTAATTTGTGCCAGAAAAATTGGGCAACCTCTCTTGATATACTTCTGAGTCTTAGTGCACGATATAATTCCCAACTTCGACTTCTTTCCCTTGCCACTTCTATCACTTTGAACTATCAGAACTTCGTCTCTATAGGGAATCCGCACAATCTTTTCATCACACACGATCACCGCATGATGGTTCGCCAACCAATCCATGCCGATGATGACGTCAAAACTACCAAGTTCTACTGGCATTAGGTCAATATTGAATGGGTGACCTAGTAATCCTAACGTACAGCCTCTAAGTACGGTATTAGTTTCAGAAATTCTCTCGTCAGCTAATTCGACAGCATAGCTAACGTCTAAAGTATCGGGGATCATATCAAGTAAGGTACTAAAAGTAGTCGACACAAAACTCCTATCGGCGCCTAAATCAAATAATACAGAAGCATAATGGTTGTTAAGAAGAAACGTACATGTGACGACGTTTGAGTCGGGGTTAGCATCTCCTCCACCTAGAACATATGTTTTTCCTCTTGCTTCACCAACACCATTCTTGTTTCCAGTTTTGTTTCCATAGTTTTGATCTTTCAGCTTTAGGTAATCACTCATGTAGTGTCCTTGCCTTCCACACTCAAAACAAGTTAAAACTCTCTGATTCACTACTTGGCCTCTCTGATTGGAAGTAGTGGAATCTGCCGCCTTACAGTCCTGGGTCAAATGCCCAACCTTTTTGCACTTCCCACATCTCATAATGCATGGCCCTTCATGATGAAATTTACACTTGTTGCAGAGAGGTAGCGATCCATTATACACTCTCCTTTCATTGTTGCCAGTCGTATAGGCTCTTGCTACATTCTGACCTCCAACATTATGTCTTTTGTTTGGTGGTTGCTGCCCACGGCTGTCCCTCTAACTGTTATCAAACTTTCTTTTATTCTCAGCGTTTTTCTTAGCATAACCTTTCAACTTTTAATCCATTAAGTTGTTAGCAATTCGAACAGCATCTTGCAGTCTTGTAGGTTCTCCAGCAATCATATTTCCCTGGATATTATCCGGGAGACCTCCAATAAACTTCTCAACTCGATCTTCCTCTTCGGGAACCATCTTGGTGCACAACATGGTAAGCTCTTGGAATCTTTGAGTATAAGCAGCCAAATCATTGTTCTTTATGGTCAAATTCCACAGTTTAGATTCCATCTTTTGAATCTCAGTCCTTGGGCAGTACACTTCAGCCATTAGCTTCATGAGCTCTCTTCATGACATGGCAAATGTAGCATCAGCTCCAATAGTCCTCTTATGTGAGTTCCACCAAGTTAGTGCACTGTTTAACAATGTGCAAGTAGCATACTTGACTTGGTATTTCTCTGGACAATTTCTGATATGGAAAACTATTTCCATTTTCTCAAACCACCTTATCAACCCGACAACTCCTTCCATTCCCTTGAAGTTGAGTGGTTGACACTTCATGAAGTCTTGGCATGTACACTCTCGAGCAACAGACCTAGCACCCCTATTATTCTCATTTGGATTTCCATTTCCACCATTTCCATTTCCACCATTTCCATCTCCACCATTTCCATTTCCATCATTTTCATTATTGTCGTCGCTGCCGTTTTGGCTTTGACTTTCAGCCTCGAGAGCATTTGCAACACGGGTTGCCTCATAAGCAGCCAATGCTTCCTCCACTCATCGGTTAACGAGTTCTTCGATTGCCTCCGGGGTCATACCAGAACGAGTGATAGTCATGTTCTACAGCTCAAGACATAGCACACGGTGAGATTTGATACGAGATATAGCCACTATAAATGGTAAATAAGGTTTATATAGGAAAATACAATAGAACATGTTTTGCCAGAACAAGTAATCAGTAATAAAGATGAATATGCGAGAGAATCAAAACAAGCTTTTCATATCATATATAAAAGCATCGGTTAGTTACATTCAACCCATAATGGGGAACTTGATTTACGCTAAAACTACTACAAATCAACTGATCTACTAGTACCAAGTCCATACATAACATCGTGGATGAAAACCTAAACGTCTCGCAGCGAATGTCTCCAATCTCCTAAATTGCATCCTGTCATAGTAGTGAAACCTACGAATTTGCCTAAGCTCACTCTCCATAAAGCTCACGCGTCACCGAAACCTATCAGGCTTCTCGCTCGTCTTCACTCTATGTTGCTTAGAAGACTTTCTGCGTTGCTCCTCTCCAAGGACGCAGCCTGCTCAAGTAAGCTAGCTCTCTCTCCACCAGCAATCAGACTCCTCGCCTCCAACTCTCTCTGTCCCGTTTCAATGTCCTCTATCCTCTAAAGAGGTATCTCTATAACTTGCTCATAAATATCCTACAAAACCCTCCTCAACCTGCTCTAAATGCTCCACAACATCGGGCATAAGCATGCCATCAGGGATATCAATCCCGGTAACCACATCCACTCCAACCTCTATAGTACCTCTATCATTGGAATTGACCTCGTCCTTAACCTCATCCTCTACATCAACCCCAACGTCGACCTCCATATCAATACCTGCATCAACCTCAGCCTCAACATCCCTATCTACTGCAACCTCAACAACCGTAGCATCAGCCTCAATGTCCTCTAACACATCCGTATCAATGTCCTCCTCAACACTATCCTCTGGTGAAATAGAATCCCTAAACATCTTGCGAGGTGGAAGGTGATCAGCACGAGAAGGAACTAAAGCTCTCGTAGCACGGATAGATGAAGTCACGGTAGCAGCAGGGGACCTACATCTCTTGCGAGATGGTCTAGCAGATGACTCGGAAGAAGAATCCCCAGCTGACGACTCAGATGTCGTCAGTGGATACATGGTAGATAATGGGGCAGACCTCCAACGGAGATAGGCCTCGCTACACCGTAAAGTCCTAGCAAGTGGTGGATAAACAAATCTCGGTGGTGTAGATAAATCAGCAATGGTGGTGTCTAGTGATGCATGTCTGGATAAGGAATGACCCGAAATAAAATGCCTAGATGATGAATGATCTAAAGATGAATGACCCGATGATGATCCAGAAGTAAAACGATCCAAGTGATGTGATGTGTACCTCAATGCTAAACGATGAGAAGGTAAAGGTCTAACCGACTTCCTCTCGGTCAATGCCCTACATGGCCCACCAGGATAAGTAAGGTAAAGTTAACCAATGGGAATTGATAAGTGTTAAATTGTATACATAAAATACCCAGGATTTCACCAATAAAAGCCAAAAAAATTATGCCAAAAGATGGAAATATGTGTGCTTTTGTGTCTCAACGTGCAGGAAAGGATATCAAAGTCAAAAAAGAGCAAAAACCGACAAGAAATGAAGAGACAAGTACAAGAGAAAGATTTGAAGCCAATATCGAAAGCCGGATCAAGACCGTGGTCGAGAAAAGTCAAGAAAGTAAAGAAAAGGACAAAGGAAAAATGACCATTTTGCCCTTACAATGGAAGATTAAAAGACTAAAATACCCTTTGGGCCCTTCTACACCATTCGGATCACAAAAGCCCAACAATGAGCCCAAAATCAAACCTATTTCCTGTTTTTAAAACTACAAGGGCCAGAAATGTCAAATCTAAAACTCACTTTTACACTACACTTTTGGAAAAGAAAAAAACACAAGGGCTTGTTGTGCAATTAACCCAAACTTTCAAACAAGCGCGGGTTATCTTTTTCTTCTTAACAGCCTTGTAACCGATTTTCCCGCCAAAAAAACCCAACCTCCCCAAATCTTTTCCCGTTTCTTCCAACTCAAATCCACCAATCAAAGTCCTTCTCCACGTCATTTTGTACACTTGGCAGCTTCTCATTGGCTCAAACACGTGGCAAATTACATCCAACGGCTATAACTTCTTCAAATGGGATCCAACGGCTAAAAAAGAATCAAGCTTCATCCTCTTCTCTTCTTCTTCAAGTTCCTATATATAGACAGGATAGGACAATTGTAGAGGAGTTCGAAGTTTTAGTTTTATAGTTAGTTAATTTTCAAATTTTCAGTTAAAAGTTTTACTGTTCACGTTTTGTAAACAATTTCGATTCATTCAAAGTTAAAAGCATTTCAATACTTGTACTTTACCTACTTTCACTTGTACTTTCAGTTTATAAGGAATAAAAATCAGTAGTGTTCTTAATACTTCTTAAATTTCATATAATAAGCTGAATTTACACAATAAGCTCTTAATAAGCTCATTGAAGCTTATACAAAGTGACAAGTTTATTTTAAGTCAAAGTTAGTCTAAAAGTCAGACAAAGTACTTAATTTGTTCATTCAAATCAAATGTGATGATTACTTGAGTTAATTCATTTGAAATTGTAAGCTGTTGGAAGAATAAGCTCAAAGAAGCTTATTGAGCTAAGTACTCTTGGTCTAGAGGCTAGGAGCCATTAGGACATTGCTTTTTAAGGTCACTCACTCAACAGGAGTGGCCTAGTGTCTGAGATTACAAAATTCAGGTTTCACTCTCTATATTTCAGTTTAGCATTTGAAGCTTATTCTAGATGCTTATTGTGAGTTTAGTTGTGCTTATTCCTCATTAAAGTTTGTTTAGTTGATCATTAGTTTAATCTGTTGTTAATTCTCCATTACCTATTCTAGCTAAATAATCTTCTTAGTTAAATCTGTTTTTACTAAGTGTCAAATACCTAGCTGAGTAACTAGTATATTTTAGAACATAAGCTTTAGATTTTAGTGTTTAGATAGCTTAATTAGTTGAGTTTAAGACTGAGTAGATAAAAGGTTTTAGCAGTTTTAGTTTTAAAATAGATTTTAAGTAAAATTTAGTTGGGACAGTTTATGTTAAGTAGTGTTTGGGATAAGGTGTTTTTGACTCTAAAAGTCAACAAGAGACTGTCAAAATACTTTACATAGTTGAGATTTTCAGAGTTTTCAAGTTTTAAATAGTTTTTGCAAGTTAGATTGTAGAATTTCAAAGTTTAAAGCTTAAAAAGCTATCTCTAGCACCAGGACAGTTTTAAGTGCAAAGTAGTTTTGTAGTTAAGTGTTTCACAGCATTCTAGTGTTCAAGTTTGGTTAATGTAGGTTTAGTAACATTTAGTGAGTTAGTTCATGAGTTCTAAACTAGAAACTTAGCCTGCACTTAAGTATTTGCCAATTACATTAGTATAAGCAGTATTAACTCAGTTAATACTGCTGATGCTCATCACTTTTCTAGTTACTTTTTAGCACTTGCAAGTAAGTAGTAAGAACTTAGATTTAAGTATTTTAGTAG